>JAQIXG010000427.1:0-33222 GCA_034700105.1 Oconnorella tubifera
TCAATTATTTTGAAAAATTTTCTTTGCGAAAGTTTATTTTGGAAAGTTTCTCTCTGTAGTGTATCGTCAAAATTTTGAAAAATTTTCTTTGCGAAAGTTTATTTCCGAAAGTTTCACTCTGTAGTGTATCCCTACCTTAACACACTCTATCTATTCGTTGAAACGAATAACTCTATTTATTTGGATCCGATGACGGATCCAATCTATAATATAAGTATCTATTCGTTGAATCTACGAATAAATCTATTTATAGATCTGGATCCGATGCAGGATCCAATCTATAAAAGTATCAATTCGTTGAATCTACGAATAAATCTATTTGTTGAATCTACGAATTATAAATCTATTTATAGATCTGGCCCCGACGGTGGGGCCAATCTGTAATATAAGTATATATTCGTTGAATCTACGAATAAATCTATTTATAGATCTGGCTCCGATGGTGGGGCCAATCTATAATATAAGTATATATTCGTTGAATCTATGAATAAGTCTATTTATAGATCTGGCCCCGATGGTGGGGCCAATCTATAATATAAGTATCTAACTTTACAGTATCTAACGCACGCTCGCGTTCGCTGGCGCGCTATCGTGCGCGAAAGCAAGCAAGACTAATCGGTCAATAAACTATTCATTGTTCGATTATATACAACGCGTCTATATCTTCTATTCAAATTAACACTTGTATGACGTAAAGATCGGCAAGTCTAAAGGTCGTCTATAATAATTGCAATATTATGTAATTGTACAATATATTTGACATTTGTAAGAAGTTATAGTGTTTGGATGAGATGCTTCCGAGCCAATAATTATATTATGTATGAAATGATATGTAATGTGTCCTATATATTATATTATATTCTTTAATTTACTTCACACAACTTGTGACACAAGTGACTGCAGTTACAAGTTAAATAACAGGTGAAGAAATAAAACGTCAACCAAATAAAGTAATAAATATTTAATCACTGAAGTATACAGGTATAAAACTATAATAAATTAATTAAGCTCATATTTAAGGTATACATTCAAAATCAAGCTGTAAATTAATATTACTATTTGCTTAACGCCACAGCAACACAAAAAAAGTTAATTTAACGACTTCTGAGTCTACTTGTCGAAAACCTGTTTCGTTATGTTATATGATATGAATTAAACAAAATTATTATATTGTTGATTTAATTTATTATTAAACGACATATTTTTGAATCACAAGTATTTACTGCGGTTTTTTCAAAATTTAGAAGCTACCGGAAATGGAGAAAAAAGAGAAAAGTGACGTCACTTCTGACGTAACGGAATAAGATTGCCATGTTTAATTGGAAGAATGACGTCACTGTGTACCAGATTAATGAAAATAAAATCCCTCCTCAAAGGTTTTGAATATTTAGCTATATATTTTTATTTTTTTAATTTATTAAAATCATATATAAAAACACTATTTATTCTCTTCACTGATGTAAATCAAACCCTAACCCTAGCCCTATCACTTTGTCATTTAATAATGTATTTGAATTGATTTTTTTTTTCATATTCTATTTACTAGAGTAAATTACTTAGTCTTATTTCAGTATACTATTATAATTCTGCATAAAATGACTGCATTCTACTTTGTTTACTTTGCTTTGATCAAACTTATGAATATGTTGAAACTGGAACTAATCGTAGCCAAGTCTTTTTTATAGAACTAATTGAATTATTTTCTTATTGTTTTCTTTCTACTGCCTTTCTTGATTAGATCAAATTAGAAGTTATACTAAATTATAATTATAATTACACTCTCTAGTTTCTTTATAATAAATATTTATTTGCAATTTAACTCGATTGTATTTTATTATGTCTATGATGCAGATAGATTGTGCCACGCTTTTGGCGCTTTTGATGTTCACTGGACGGCTGAGTCAACCGAGCTAATTCCATATACTGAACACATTCTTGAACATCTTTATCTCTTCGAAAATTTCTCAACGAATGCCGTTGTAGCCAATTGATCTTAATATAAATGCAGTTAATAGAAACTGTTTATTTCTATTGAATTAAGTTGACTCTCTGCAATTGTTTATTACGGTATTAAAATCATGGTGTAACAATTATATAGCTTATTTACTCCGATTTAATTCAATGTGGATTAAAAATTTGGATTAAATAATTTAAATAACTAATCCGTTTTCGATTATTTTTATTTTATGTATACTTACTTAGTTTTAACCGAAACTCTATGCAAAAATTACGAACTTTATATATTTGCACATCAATTATATTTACGCCATTGATTATAATTATTATTTATGTTAATATTACTTTGTTTCTTATTCACTGCCCGTGTGTGGTGTAAAAAGATCTCGGTGCTTATATAAACTGTGATAGTTGTTTTATTGATAAATTGTCTTATTAGAGATTGTTTAATAAATCTTTATCTTTAAATTAAAATAACCAATAAAATGGCAAATATAAACAAAATAAACGAGAAAGCACAAAAAGAAATAAAGTAGATTTATCAGATTATGGTAGTAGTATATTTATTTCAATCAAACGCATCAAAGATATATTTATAATGTACAAAATGAAAATGATAAAAAATGAAAGTTATCTAATCAGATAATTCCATAAATAATAAGAACAATGTTTATGCAGCATTGACAATAATTGAACTAAAATATGAAATATGACAATATTTGAATTGTTCTACTCAAAACTGAAACAATTTAAATAAATTTAATAAAGAATTTGCATGGATCATTAACGATAAGGTTCATAATTTATAAAGAGTTCAAAATATGTACAGAGTATGTATAAAAGGTATGTAAAAAAAATATGCATAAAAGAGAAAACTGGAAGTGAATTAAAATATATACTGTTTATATAGGCCTACACAATACAAACAGGAAGCGATTAAATGAAAAAAGGTAAATAAATTGCTAAACTGAAATCAGAATAAAAAATAAACAAAACAGAAATTATATTTCATGAATAAAATAAATAAAAGTGAAATTAAAGAAGATATTATAAAGAAGGTAGATAAAGAAGGTATCTTCTTTATCTACCTTCTATGTATGCAAGAGCTTAATAGTAAGAAAATTAATCAGAAAATGAAAATTAATCCAAATAAACACATCATATCATAGGAATTAAAAAACAACAACAAACAATCAGAGTATCCATTATTTATCTTAATAATACAGTATTCAATAGCAGTAAATTCATATACAGGCTTATACATTATAAAATATTGTACAGTATATAGGCCTAATAAAATCTGTAAAATAATGAATATAATATAAACATAATAACATTAAATTTTAATAGATGAAGCAAAACTAAGATAGTTATAAAATAAATATATGTAGGTCAATTCGTTATATGTTATTCGCTAAATATTATGTTAGTTATAAAGTAAATATTATGCATTACGATTTCGTTTTGGTAGACTTTATAGCAGGCTTTATATTAATCTAGATTTTAATTTGGAAATAGTAGTCATAGGCATGCCTTCAAATAATAACATTCGACTTATAAATTATCTATTAATTATTATTTTACACATTTATATTTCGTTTGACGTTTAGATTTATAACATTCGTCTAGAGACCGACCGAATATTAAATATTTACATTTTACATTCGTTTCAAAATTACTATATAATGAATACAATATTGACACATTATCTTGATATTGTCGAATAATATCTTTCGTTGTCAGATTTTCGATCAATAACTCATCTTTTAAAAAAAAGATAAAAACTGCAATATACGTAAGTAACTCATGATTGTAAAATTAAGTGATAAAGATTTTTATATTTAAAAAAAAATTGTTACAAGATTGTTTTCAATTAATATTTATGAAATAAAAATTAATACTCACAAAGTATTTGTAAGAGAGAAAAAAGTGCAAGATCATTTTCACAATACCCAGCATACCAACTTCTGTCCTTAAAATAGAATTATTTTTATTCTGCGATAGTAGGCGTATACAGTTTGTTTTTATGGTCTGTTTAATCACTGAGACGCAATTAAACTGACATCAGATGCAGACTGTCGTCAAAGAATGATACTTCCGGGACATTTCTCGATCATAAATTTATTCCTAACCAATTCTTTATTAATATTATTCTTGACTGTTAATAAAGAAGGCATTAATAGTTGATCTGAATTGGTATTAAATTAAACTGAATATACACAGTATAGAGTAGCTGTATACGCTTTATTACATTTATGTAAAGAAATTCAGTTAACTGCATAATGCGTCTGGTTTTATAAGAACTTTTAGAGGCTTAGCAATATTTAAACAGAATATAAATGTATAAACTCGAACGTGCAATTGACGGAAGACGTATATAAATAATTGTTTAATAATAAAGCAAAAAGTAGGACTACAATTTCGCCATAGAGGACGAAGTAGCGTTTATTTCCATGATATAATTAGGCACTATAAAATAATGCTCACGCTCCATTCTAGCAGTAGTCAGTCGAGAAAGATGTCAAAGAATAAAAACGAATCATCAATATAAAATAAATAAAACACAACTCAACTCATCTACAGTTTCGTTGTATGTCACATTAAATTGAGTATGTACAAGTCAAGGGAATTACAGACACAAAGATCGCCAATAAAGCACAATTATCACAAGTCATCTAATATTCTATGAATATCACAACGTTTTAAATAACCGCGCAACCGAGTCATTGCGTCACGGATCTGGAAGAGCGAACAATGCGGCGAACATCAAAAGCTTACGGCAATTGCCGCGCAACGTTATTCCGACTGCGTTCACAGATTTACGAGCGACATCTACGATCCACGCTTGGAATGTGTGACGCCCTTTACGACGCTTTCACATCACGAATCGCTTTTCGATGGCCGCACGACGGGTGGCTTGAACCGCGCTGCAGTCGAGGTATAAATCAGAGTCTGTCGAGACGATCAACTAAGCTTGGGCGTTCAGCGCAATTTTGTATACTCAGCATCGAGAGATCGTATATCAAAAAAGTGATAAAATATCTGACCAGTTTTGATAATTTAAAAGTAAATGAACCCACATTAAAATAGACTGCATGCGGAGAGGCAAATTGGAACCACTAAGTTATTCGTTTTATTTCAGCTTAAAGAAATCAATATAAAAACAAGACGTCGTGTATTCTAGTTTACATTCACATTCACATTCAGATTCGATTTTAAAAAAATCTGCAAGTTTACGCTGTTGTAAGTTTATATACAAGCTACGTACGGCTTAGATATTTCACAATTACAATGCTCCAACATCTCCCTACACAACTGTCAAAAAATTATTTCAACAAATTAAAAAGTTATTACAGATTTTATGCGGGGAGGTGGGTAAAATTTAATGAAATCGAGTTTTGTTCAATATTCTTGTTGATTTATGATAATTTATAGTTAAGCCAAAAAACGTCAAACTTAAAAAATATTTCATATTATATATGCTCCAACACCCCCCTATACAAATATCTAAAAATAAAAAAATTGTTTCCAGAACTCAAAAAGTTATTAAACATAAACTTTTAGATCAAATTGACGCTCTATGAATATTTTATACTGTCTTATTAAATTCGCAATTTTGTCTTTAATTGTTGTATATATTAAACATTCTAGATTTGTCATGCTCCATCATCCCTCTAAGCACTGTCTGAAAATAAAAAAAATATCTTTAATTAATCTTAATTTATCTTAAAAGTATTTTGAAATTATTAATGCAATCTGCTGAAATGGTATTTTTATCTAAATAGTTCCATACTATAGTCTACAATAATTTTACATTACCTACTCTAATTTCTTAAGATTATATGGTCTTAAATACACAATTTCTTTTTAAATTAAATGCAAAAACTATGCCTTTCGTATTTCCATACTGATAAAATTTACTACATGATACTTGTAATTTATTTTAAAAGTTATATGTAAAATAGTATGTAGTATTGTATACAAATGTTCACATAGTATTATTCAAGGACAGCGGTAATCAAAATTTTCAGTTCTATTCTTGTAAACTCTTCTTAACAATCTTGAATTTAATGTTTCTATCCTCAAAAGTGCTATCAATGTCAGTGTTTCCACGCAAATTGTTGCAAGCATGACAGTTCTATATAGTTGACATTGGTCTCGTATACGACAGAAAGTAAAAAGATTTTCCTCTGGGGGTGTGCAAATCCACTAAAAATAAAGAAATACACTCAGAAAACCGCGGTGTTTATATTTCATTTTTTATTCAGTTTTAAACAACTTTAATAAATATATTTTAAATAACATGTACAATTTCTAATTATGCACTCTAATTAGCCTAGATTTAGATTTAGATTTATTTACAGTTATAATATTTTACATAAATTCTATAATTTTTTGAAATTGCATTAATTGGGTTAGATTTTACACTTTCAAATTATTGACTCCGCAATTTATCCATTTTAATAAAAATAGGAAGTTTCGATGTTGTAAATAATGCAAATATGCCTTGCAAATTGATAATGCAAATTGTAATCATACATCTTGCGCACTAGCGACGATTTTGTTCTAGAAGTTTTTGACTTTTAGAAAAAAATCGTCTTCTGTGCGCAAAACCGTATGACTTTTTGTGCTCAAATGTTCAAAATTTGAGTTCTTGATTTTCAAAAAATTGAGTTTTTTGTGTTCAAAATTTGCGTTATCAATTTATAATGCATTTTTGCATTATTTGCAATATCAAAACTTCCTACATTTATTAAAATGGATAAATTGCAAACTCAACTATTTATAAATTTTTTAACTTCCATATTTGTTAATTTATTCAAAAATATCATGCATACATGTTGCGAATACTTTGTATTACCAATAGTATAAAGTCTAACAAATAATCGTCGCGATTTTTTTTACTCAGATTACTGCTTAACCCGTCAGCATAGCAAAGAATAAAGAAGTAGAATAAAATAATAAAACTACTTATTAACAAAGACTTATTTGCAGCCCTCCTGTCTGCATTTTGTCACAAATTAATCTATCTGTACAATTTGTCATTTAGCCTTGTTCCGCCTTTGATTAACGTTGCGAGATTAGTGTAATAAACAGAGCTCAGTCATTCACCGCAAACACATCACGACATCCAGCGAACATCGACTCTAAGCGCATTTCGTTCTACTACCGAGATATAACACAACACAAGATGGAAGAGCTCTGGAATGAAAATTGGTTATTCGAGCTGATTTAGCGCTCGGGGTATCGTTCGAAGAAGCGGTCGCTTCCATTCCAGACGATGTTTTACTAGGTTGACCTTATGAGGGTCAAGAAATAACGCCTTCTTCTCAGCAGTCCGTTTATGACTTGTTGACGGATTTGGTCCGGAGGGAGTATTGAAGAAATTGTACGGAAATAATGAGTAATGGGAAGTGAGTAGTAGTTAAATCGACTTAGTCATTGTGTGAGTTATTTACATAAGATGTGAAATCGTAAATGTATTCTCACAATGTGACTTAAAAACATAACAAATGATGTATTTCATATTTCACGATAAACTTCAACGTGAATATTTGAGCAGACACAATTTTCCATATTAATAATATAAATTGTAAACACATTTCAATATTGAGAGCTACTATAAATAAAACCTTAATTCTGCGAAGTGGCTAGATTTCAAACTCGTAACCGAAATGTTTCTGGTTCAAAATTATGATATAAACTCGTAACTTGTATGTTAATTTAATGCGCTCCTTAATTAACGATATAGCTAGGCCTTACACTCTATTTAGTATCTACAACTGCAATAACGATGTTTTTAAATTATAACATCTGGTATTATGGAATAAATATAGATTTTTATTATTCGGCTCATGCTAAATCACCTTTACAAGGATTTTCGATTAATTATTCTGTAAATGAAAGATTATAGATCTGTAACTCAATTATACACAATAAAAATAAATGAAGACATTTTTATTTTTTATGCACAATAATAGTTACTGATTAACAAAATTAAATTATATATTATAATATCTAACGCAATCATTAGTGACTAGAGATTCTAAATTTTAATCATTCAACTATATTATTTCATGAACACACAGAATTTGTCAATGTTTCTGTAAATCTAATAATTGCAAAATTATTGCAAAAATTAGATTCCTGCCGTCAGCTTTATAATTAGCCTACAAATGGTTGCAATTATTTTAAATTTCACAATTTTCTTCGGTAAATTTTTCCAGCTTCGAATCCAAGCTTCAGTCAATATCTTATTTGTAGCTAAGCCGTCGATTAAGTCATCAAAGATAATTACAAGGAAGCCGCGCATGCGAACAAGAGATACCAATATTACAATAAATCGACAATAAATCTTCGAATTATTGCATTCAACGTTTCCTATATGTATATATTAGTGCTAAAATTTAAGATAATTCCTGCGATTATATAATTATTCATTTTCTTAGTATACATTTGCCAAGTATCGTTCTTCCTGTATACAGATCGTTATTAATTGCAAATGGCATATTTCACATGAACAATAAAGATTTTAATCTTTACAGAGTTAATCAATAACTGTGTAATCTGAGAGCGTGTCTTAGTATCACTAAATATTTAGTAAGCTGGATTTGCATAAAAATTAATGTCTAATAAATCATCATCTGATAACATCGACAGGTGAGATTATTTTACTGTTTTACTGGAAATTTAAGTTAATACTGAGTATAGCTTATATTATAATTATTACGCAATAATTTATATAATGAAATATTTTAATCCGTTTTAATGCATTTATGCATTTTAATGCATTTATGCATTAATGCAAAAACTTTTTGAGGTTAAAAGGTCAGAAGGAAAATTGTTGTTTAAAAACTTAATGTTATTACATTGAATTTTTAAACAACACAATTTTATTTCAATTTCAGTTACGTCTACCGTAGTAAATATATGAAGTATTTTACCATGGACAAAGTTAAATGTAAACAACGAATTTAAGAAATGTTAAAACTGTACTGTTGTCAGTTTTTTTTAGCTCGAAACGTTCAGACTAAGACTGGGGTTTCATTATTAATTTTATTATTAATTAATTTATTGTTTATCTCAAATTTTGATTTAAAAGACGATTAATATAGAAAGAAATGGATTCTCCCAATGCAATGGTATAGGCAAGGACTGACAATTTTTGTAATGTTAAAGGTGTAAGTTTAGATCTTGAGGATACCCTCCCCCCCCTCGTTAAGAATTAGGTCAAAAATTTAGTGTTGGATATGAGGAAAACAAGCACATGCATGCGGAAAGACTAATAAAAGAATGATAACCTAAAAAAGACCTTTAATTTTTTCGTAAAATCCCAACAGCTTCAGTAAAATCCTGGTTATGCCAGGTTGATGTTAACCAATATATGAATATTAATTAAAGTTTACTTAATCTTTATTTATTTAAACCTTATTAGTCAATTATTGTAATATATAAATTAAATATCAACTAAATGACATATACAATGCTACACTAAATTATCAGCCATCAAAATAAGGAGCCGTAAAAGCGACAATTTTTTAAAACTAAAAAAACCAAGCAAAAACAACAAATAGTAATTTAACACTATACCTCTAAAATCTAGAATCGTATGAATTAATCCAACACAAATCATAATTAGAGATAGCGTCGCCAGACTTCGAGACTCATCTCGCTTGATTGCAATAATTCTGCGAACAAATTTCAGCATTCGTCCTAACTTCTTGAAACTTTTGGAAATAAATCGTGGTTTGAATACGATTCTACGTTAACGCTTTTACGCTTCTCATATTGACACCAGTGAAATTAACCCAAGATAAAATTGCATTAAAAATTAATGGGAGTTCACGTGACTTAAAGTGTTGGATATTTTGTCTACATAAAAAATCAGGTAACAAAAAAATCCAAGAATTTGTCTTAAGTAGATGCTGGAACAACCGTAGACTGTAAATATATATCTAGTTTTAAATTCACAATTGCATCGCAATATATAATGTTCAATCGTGACTTATTTAATCAATTACTTTCTCGAATATTAAAGTCGTTTTAAAATCAGTTTTAAATTCTTAATTTACTGTATGCTCTACAGTGACAGACATGTCAAGATTTTAAATTTATTTAAGACTTAATTATAAGTTTATATATATATATATATCACTTGTAGTAATTAAGTTTAAATAATCAAATAATTCAGTTTATAGATATCACTTGTTCGTTGCTGCTATAACCTACAAACTTTTCAATCAATTAAAAATACTAATTTTAAGCATTTTAGTTATTTTGGTTATTTAAAAAAATAATCATCGTACCGCTAACTATGAGCAGTAATAATGAAATATTACCTATTGCATTCAAAATATTACGCTTTGTGTATCCATATTTTGTAAAATTTCAGTTTAACATTCCAAAAAGAATTTTATTATGGATTAATTTATTATCGCAAAATGAGCTAATATATTGGACCTATAATTGCAATCCATATATACGCAAAGCTACTCGGCCTACTCGGTCAGTCAAATTTCGTCATATTAACTTAATAAAAAAATAAACAAAATTTAAAAATCGTTGAAAAATTCACCGATTTTAAATTATAAAAAAATTTTGCTTATACTCTGTGACGGTCCCCTATCATGTTATTGCTTCATGATATGTCGCCTGTTAATACAATGCGTGTCACGCGGAGAAAGTTACGCACGAAGCCGCACTTTGCCAATGCATTGCTGAGCTTCTGATTGAACGTTATGCTGTCAGACCGTTTTCTGCTTCAAAGAATCGCATCGTTGCAGAAAGCTGTAATATACTATGCTGCAGAGCCAACTGCTGAAAAAGCTGAGCTGTTTTAAAAAGGATCAAAAAGGTTAACGTGAAACAGCAAAGTTTAATATATGCTGTAGAGTATGTGTTTATCACAAAGCTTTTCGTTCATTTATTTCCTTTTGATGGAAGCGGAATGATTCACGTTTGACGGTATTAATAATATTTTTAAGTTAGGTTCAGGTTGTTAAAACCTATTATTTAATTATTGATAACCCTCCCCCACAAATCAGAGTTGATAGATAGCTCAGATTTTATTAAACTTTACATTTACTCTGTTCATGCGAATTATTTGGTATTAATATTGTAAAGTCTTATTTAACTGTTAAATAAAATTGTAGAAGTGTTCTAATTAAAATGTAAAATACTAAAATACAACGTGCATTATATTTCAGAATTTAATATTTAGATAGTCAGAGATTTAGATTTCAGATAAATATAATCTCAATTTATCTATTAGAATAAAACATAATTGCAGTAAGAATTCAGTTTATAGTTTGTAATGCTGAGAAACAATGGGGCTTCTCGAGATGACTGTTATTTCAACTTACTTTTTTATTGATTGTATACTGCAAGCAAAATAAATCATTTTGTAAAAATAAATGAGTGAGATAAATGATAGTCTGTCAAAGGCTGCTTTGTCGAATGTCCCAGAGCTGACAAAACGACAAGCTTCATCATATAGAGCTTTATATATCAGAAAAATAAGGGTGGGCTATTTATTTCTATAATTTTCTTTTTTCTCTTTCGCTCTCTTGCGGTCATTTTTATTTGAATTTTTTTTATTAAATCTGTTTTTGCGCCGTTGATTAAATTCATTATTCTTCTCTTTGTGGACATTATTTTTAAATTTATATTTTTAAAGGATAGCGAAATAAATGTTTATAGAATCTATAGGTCTAGAAATCTATATCAAAGATGAGTTACGGTATACAAAAAGTTATTAATTGGTAATCATTTATTATTTCCGGCATGACTCCCGTTGTTGAGAACATCGGTAGACTAAATTACTCTGTTGGTTAAACTATAGGTTAATTTATTATATTTGCACTAAGTTTAAAGATAAACAAGTACTGAAATGTATAAGAATAACATAAGTTTAAAAATGGTTAGCGCGCATAGTGCACGTAAAATTTTAAATTTAATATCTGTATACCTTTACCATATAATTGAAATCTTATTCGATACTATCGATAATATTTTACAAAATACTTTATCCTATCAATTCGAATCATTCACTTCGTATCTAAAAACGAAACCAAGAAGGCATGTCTGCAATGTAAATTGAATATGAAGACACAATCCCTCCAGCCAAGTGACAGAAAGAATGTAATCAACGGAAATAACGCTATGCGGGCGTTTCGTCAAAGGAAGTTTCGTCAGCGGACTGTTCGTCAAGGACTATTCGTTAGAGTTAGGGTTAGGGTTAAGTTTAGGGTGAGAGTTAGGGTTATAGTTAGCGTTAGGGGTTATAAGAATGTTAGGGTTAGGGTTAAGGGTTATAAGAATCGACTTTTATATACTTAACGAACAGTTCGTGGACGAATCGTCCTATGACGAAACGTCCTAAAACCGAAATTACCACGTTGCGACATTGTTAAAAGATATCTTCCTAACTTGCAGTAATTCACAACTCCGAAATAATTCTAGCAGAAGTGAAAACAGAACAAAATATCACTAATTCTGAATAAATATATTACTGCTCCTGAAGAACCCATGTTTAATCTTTTTGTAACCTGAGTCAGTTTTTTGACAAATTATATTGAAGTAGGCTTACATTTTGTTGCAAGTAAATAAATAATAATCTAGGATCTCTGGGGAGTCAGCTTGCAACAAGTAATTTATAAGATTTTCAAATTCTGATAATATCTGAGAGTCTCGAAAGAGAAACAATTCTTCAACTTTGCTGAAATTATATTCGTTAATTTTCGACGTAATTGATAAAATGACAAATTATTGGTAATTTAAAATTTAGGCCACTAATCAGAAAGTAAAATTAAATAAAAACACAACAAAAAATATTCTGGGATAAAAAATATCCCAGAATATTGTCATTTTATCATAATATTACGACATGGTATGCTAAATACGTTTTGGCTTTAACGTGAAAACGAATTAGCGATGCAATTCTATATGCAGTGTTATAACGCGTATATCTTTACAGTGGATGCAATGATCACTAATCTCCTCTAGTTGTTCAATGATTTAAGTTAGCAGCCAACGTTCGACTCCATGCCGGATGCAATCATCTGGATCTTAGCAGAGGACGATTTACGACTCCAACCTCGGATTCAAGAGCCATGACTTGGATAAAATGTCAAGCTCGCGGCATCCATGCGAAATTGTGTCCGGCTGCATCAAGTGTTCGAGTGATAGCTCGGTCATGCTAGTGATAGCTCGGTCATGCTTTCGTCTCGAATATAAAGTTAGAATTACACGCGACATAGCGCAGTTTGACAGTCGTATTTTTTAGATCTATGGAGTATTTAGGTTCTGTAATATGTAGTGACCAAATGCGAAGAAATTTTTGGAGCATTTGTTAGAAAATAATAAAATGTCGAATATTAAATAAGTTTATGGAATCGAAAACTGAAAAAATGTGTCAAATAGATAAATAGAAATGTTCTTATTTTATTGCACATACAAAGAATTTTGTTTCAGTCACAATTGGTAACTGATTGTTAACTGAGAAACATCGTTATAATGTCAAAGGCGTCAGTTAGCGAAATCCCCTTCCCATTTCTGACAATTTTGCGAAAATATTAGCGCTGAAGGATTCATTTATGAGAACATATACAAGCATTCGAAGAATAAAAGTTGAGTGACAACCTTAAAAAGAATCATCAGTTATATTTGATAGAAGCCCTTCTTAATAAAATCCAGGCTACGCCACTAGGAAAATCTCTAATCTTAAATATAAAACAGATTCACAATTTAAATTTTTTAAGTTTCTCTTTTTATTCTTCTTCCTAAAAAGATTCAAGCAAATTGTACAATTATTTCAATTTGCTTGTAAAATGAATTTAGATAAAGTTATAACTGTGTAGAAAGTAAAATTACACAAGTTGACACAATGTAAACAAATTACATTTGATTGTTTTCACAAGTCTACTTGTCACTGTGATTTAAATTGCAATATTGTTATTTTAAAATATACAAAATAAATAAGAATAATTACAAAATTCAAATACTTAAAAAGTATTTCATTTTATCGCTACTATGGTTTTAAATACACGTATATACAGAAAGCAATGACGTTCACAAATTTACTGTAGATATAGATTGTACACATGACAAAATATTACGCGGTATATTTAAAGATTATGAGTTCAAATGCGATATTTTATGCAATATCACTTTCAGTTTATCTAAAACACATAAAACACAATCATAAATAATCTAAAGGCCTTCATTGATTTCATTGAACAAACATTGCTCATTTATTCTGATTTAATTAATTTTTGCTATTTTCTTGAATTGTATTTTTGACCGTTTAATTTTAAGAAGTATTAAAAAATGTCCATATCGATGTAAAGTTGATATTTAACTTTATTATATAATATTTTATTGTAACTGTTGCATATAAGGCGATTTTGTACAGTGAAAAGAATATTCGCGTTTCATTCATTCATTGTTTTCGTACAATTCCGGATTCTAAAATTTAGTTTTTTCCTATTCAACTTACTCGCCAGGCGAGCTAAACTTAACAGTGGAATTCGCTAGGTGCTGACTTTGTACTGAAATACAGGATGAGACGGTTACATTATTATTAGATGATCAATATTTGAATTATATATTTGGCCTAAATAACTCTTCATTCTTCAAATGAAATCGCTAAATTAATTAAAAAACACGCAAAGACAATCGAATAGATTTTCAAATATAATTTTAGATTAAAGCTTAATACATCCAATAACATTCAAAAAAGATGAATATTAAGGGAAAAGGTTTGCCCAGCAACCTTTTACTTCATGTGTCAATATTTTGATTATCTTAAAGTTATTTTCTAAAAACTACTTAGAGGTAGAACACTGTTTTAAAATCCTGAATCCGCGTCAAGTAGAGCATATGATATATCTACAGAATTAAATCATAAACTGCAGAAATTCTTCAATAGACTTAAATTTAGTTGTGTTAGGTTTGTTTTTAACTTGCATTTGAATATTTGCACAGCAATCTTAGTAATTAAAACTTGTACTTCAGTTAACCGCTTTATTGCTTATATAATGCTACGCTTTAATAAGAAATTGGTTATCCTTGATTCTCCTGTACAGAAATTCTGTAACTACCTGATTTTTGTTTTCGTTACTCAATGGAGTCCAGTGACTCGACGGACTTACTCAATCGAACGTTAATGCAACCGTGTATGATTTACGAACTGTAAACTGTAGGGTTGCCGAGTGAAATGACACTAAGCAAAATAATTAGTAAATACAGTGGCGGTTATTAACATAAAGATACTTCTTAGCTTATTACAGTTTAAGATGCAAGAACGTATAAAAAATTACATAAATTCAGATAATCTACAAGCGTTACCTTAAATTAATTTTTACACTTAAAATAGATAATTTAAATAAAAGATAACGTATAAATTACGTTAGGTTAGTCTAGTAAATTTTTATAGGTAATAATATTAATTAGGATTTCGATTGTTAAATAATTTACACAAATGTTGCAGCTTGTAAAATATAGTATAAGCATATTACTCTCTGGATTTAGTTTTAAGAGCGAATAACTGAAAGTGAAATTATCGTAGACTTGTTATAGTTGGAAGCAGAGTGTAGTGTAAAGGGATCATGATGACCTTTGCTGTAGTTTATGATGTTTATAAAATTATTTATTAAATTGATTTGTTTAATATACAAACTTAATATACTATCAACTAGGTAGTGTAGCTGTGGAGAGGTTTATTTTTAAAAAGAACCATCGTTATGACGATAGAAATGATACGGTATGTTAGCAAGATATCAGTTTTGTTCTTATTACAATGAATGTAAACTTTTAATAATATATTTTTTATTACGAAACTAAGGATTAAATAAAATAATACGTTTTCTATTTATATTCTTAATATTTTATTTTTATTACCTAGACGAATGATCACTATTTTTCGATAATAGAACCTGAGAATAAAGAGTTTAACTCCATATATTCTACAATTAGCACTTACTGTTCTACACAGAATGGAGTAAAATGAGGGGGGGGGGGTGAGGGTGCAGCTTTTACAGTATATTTTTTACAGTATAAGTTTAAAAGAACATCTAACGTTTATGTCAATTTAAATTATGTAAGTAATTAAAACTAATTATACAAATATCATTAAAAAATAGAAAAAACTGTAATTAAGAAATTATGTCAAACTTTAATAATTAATGAAATTATTAAAGATTAAAAATATAACTAAATGGATTGTATAATATTATTTACTGCAGATTTAGTATTTATAATTAATATTATTTTCTGCAATAATTAGTATTATAATTGCAACGAAACTAGTATTGAACGAGATATCGACTACTACTGATAACTTCACTAAGCTTTTATCTTATAGGAATTAATATTTGAGCTCTAATAGGCAGAGCATAACTATCATTTTTAAAATAAAACACTTTAACTCGATACTTTTATTTTGAATGGATTGTTTAAAATATGAATTACTTTTTGGAAAACAACATAACAATTGATACGGCGCATGATATAATCCCACTTGGATATAAAGAGCGACTAATGTTTACCCCCCATCCCTCACTTTTTTATTTCTTTCAATTTCCTATTTGTCCTCATAACCATCTAGGTAACAAAAAAAATTCCTGAAAAGTAAATTGGAATATGAAGATACAATAATTTTATAACGGGATGCTTTAAACCGTCTTTAAATAAAGCTTATAACGCAATAAACTTCTTTAAAAGATGCAGAAACGTGATTCACCATTTTAATTTTACGAATTTATAACCACATAATTAGTTAATTAAGTAATTTAATTAATCGTTGTTAATTATAATTAATACTTTATAGTTCATAATTGCTGTTAACGACAGAGTTATTTATTGAATGTCTTTATAAAATATTACCTCGGTACTGTCGTCATCAATTGACCCAGATACCAAATTAACATCGCGGAAATTACTCCCCGTTACCGTGGTATCACCACGAGGTAACGCAAATATCGCGGTAACCACCACACTCTCACTCTCACTCTCACCTAGAATGTTTTGAATAAGTTTCAAAATGCGGCGAGTTTGAATAGTTTATGAAGCTTCGACACATTCTTTGACGGGAGATTCGCAATGCAAATCAGTCAACCCAGCACGTCTGCGACGACTGCAAGCTTTTCGGGTAATTTGTTGTTTACTCAGAACACTCATTTGTAGATATAGCAAGAAATCGTTGGGCTACTTTAATTAAATTTAATATTAATTAACTTTAACTTTTCGTGTTAAATCTGATTAAAATTAGTAATAATTGGTATTAAATTTAGTTTTAAATACATAATGAAGTATGTTAAGCAGATTAATGTCCGCGATATCTTAAAATCTATGATACACCCAACAGAATAATTTTTACTGTGTGTGTATTTTGTTGCTGCAATTACCGTCTTTTAAGTATAACTAAAATATAATAAACAATTATTATACCAAATAACGAAAAAACAATAAACGTCATCAAGTATATCTGCAGTCATCAAAGAAATTTTATGAAGCATTTTTGAAATAATATCACATTTAGACTAATAAATGTGATATTATTGTTTGTTATTTTGTTTATATATATTTCACTATATTCAGTCATTAGTAACAAAAATTCGTCGTATTATTTTAAGGGGCGGAACATCAAAAATTAACTTTGGCGGCAGATTGTTAAATTAGACCTCGGCTTAAAAAATATACATTATAGCTTCGTAATAAATTTTTATTTTGTTTTTGTAACGTATCAGCGGCAACTCTGTTATTTGTGACACCGACAGTCTAATCATCGTGATCATTATTTTATTTCATTACAGCTGGTATTGAATTAGATGATCACTGCTCATCAGCTGCCACTAAACCTTCTTTGCTCAAATCTATACTTATTCGCCTTCAGGATAATCGCTTACAAAGCGGCGACGCAGAAATGGCTCGCAAGCTCGAGGACATCAACAGAATGCAGGAAGCTAACAACGCGGTCCTCAAGCGGGTGCTCAACATCATCTTCGTAGGAACTGGAGTCTCTTTATTACTTGCAGTCGTCTTCGTTATTGTTTATACCGCTATCAGTAAGTTACTGCGTGTCTAAATTTTTATTTAAAAAGATTACTTATATTTTACTCTAAGTTACGAGATGATGTAAAAATTAATTTAAAACTAAGTTCATAAATACGAATATGGGATATTTAGAAATGCTAATACTGCACAATTATGTATTATACGAAAATTATGTCATACTTTTCGATGAACATCAAATATAGGTCTACTAAATTTTTCTGATATTCATTCCTAGACCTTCAATCAGAAATTTTCGATGGAAAATATTTATATTTTATCAACGAGTTAGAGAGTTCAAACGCTCTATTCTTTTTATTACAGTATACTATATTACTAAATCTTTATTCTATTAGATATATTATCG
Source organism: Oconnorella tubifera (assembly GCA_034700105.1). NCBI lineage: Eukaryota > Metazoa > Annelida > Clitellata > Enchytraeida > Enchytraeidae > Oconnorella > Oconnorella tubifera. Next base: position 18,374 of record JAQIXG010000427.1, read on the forward strand.
ATTTACTTATTACGTGGCTTTATTCAAATATAACACTCACTACAAGATGTAATACGCGGATTAAAGGCAATATGAAACATCAACAGAAGCGTTGAACCCCTTAAAATATGTGGACAAGTTTGTGGTTTAATACGAGAAATATCACATCTTACAGAGCATCTCCAAAAAGAGTTTAAGAGCATATATCATGCACTTCATACCATGTTTCACTGCTTTTACATAATATACAACAATATCTTTAACATCATTAACTTCATTACCAATGAAGTTAATGTTCTTATCATATAAAGTATTTCATTAGATGTATATAATACATTCTGCAAATTTTAAATATTCATCGCATTTCTTCTTTTAAATTTTTCAAATATTTTAAACAGATGAAAACGTGTTTAATAACAAGAAGTTCGTATCAGTGACCCTGACAAAGCGCTAGGGTTAAGTAATGTGAAGACGGATGTGTTTATAGCAAATGATCGCTAAGCCAAGCGGCGCGTTCTCTAGCGTTTCCGTTAGGTGGCGGATTGCGACTTGTTTATTGGATTTGCTTCGCGCTAGCTTTTTACTTAATCAAAGGCCACTTCTAGCTTATCGAGTTAAGCGACAATTCAGTGAAAGTTATGCATATATTGCGCATAGATGGTCTATAACGTGACTGGTCGCAGGGTACAGTATAAATAATGAAAGAGAGTTTCAATTTCTATTTAGAAATGCACTTGACCAGATAATACTGTAACTATGGTATTAGCCATATAGATAATACAGTATTATCTATATGGATAAATCCATATAGCGCAATTTGATCAGGACTAAGCACCATTTTATAAGTTAGTATTATTTGTTCAACATTATTATAACAGATTTAATTAACAATTATATAGAATAGAATTATATATTATTATCTTATAAAATTTTGATTTTAATGCATAATCGAATATGATATTACTAAGCCAAAAACATTTTTTCTGTAATATATCTCAGTTTGTGGAGGAGGCCATTTAACATCTGATTACCGAATTTTACTTTAAGAAAAAAAATTTTTTCGTAGAAATATCTTTTCAAAAGAACATCAATTTCCAATATAAAAAAATTGAATTTTATTACAATTACAAAATAGTAGGAATTGCTTCATTAAAGAGACAGACAATCCTCGTATATATGTCCTACATCAACCCAAAACACTACCAGGACTGTGGTGAAAAATTAAAAAAATATTATGTACGACGAATCCAATCGTCAAAACAGAATGAAAACTGGTGCGCATGGGGTTAGCCATGATTTACCTTAAAAATTCATGAAAACATTTATCTCGGCATCATTCTAATGTTCGCCTGAAATGACTTCAGGCGAACATTAGAACAGAGAAAGGAAATAATTTGTTACGAATTTTATCTACAGAAACGATAAAAAATGACCCTTTTAAGTCATCCTCCAGTAAATTGTTTGACAAAAATCCATCAAATTGCAGAACTTCTTTAATATAAAACTTCATTCAATTTAAATTTTAGCTCTTAAACGCAGTGATTGAGATATCAAAGTAAAAATTGGTACACTTTGCCTTTTCTTCTTTACAACGTGTCAAAACTGAAAAAATATTATTTCTTTGGATAAGTTAATACATTTTTCATCAGGGCCTAAATTTTTGGTGCATATATTCTGGACTTGGCCTATTTTTTATCGCATCCGTTTTGATTAAGTGTTGATTGTACAGCAGTTAGTTTATTGTATTAGAATTTTTCGTTATTATGAATTTACGTACTTATTTAACCTTTCTATGGCGGTTTTAAATAAACTTTAAAAGTAGCAAAAAATAAGATAGAAAGATTTCAATTTTTAAACGCCTCTTTCTCACTAAACCCCAATTTTTTCCCCAAAAAATTGGAGTTTAGTGAGAAACCCCAATTTTAGTTAAAACCCTAACCCTAATGAAAACATCAGTGGCGTAAATATCTGACCACAGACACCACAGCAAGTTTTTGTATGCGGGCTCAATCAAATAATGCCGGGACTCCCAAAACATACCACCATAAACCAGTTTCGACAGTGATGACTTTTTTTAAGTCATTACTCAATTTTTTCTCTATTTTTTTGGCACACTTTCACCACATCAGCTTACTTACAACTACAATTCTAATTGTAACTAGTAGCCTGATAATTTCTCACAATTTTTATCGGCTTTTGGATCGAGCCGGGTCCCCCAACACGCCCGGACCTCACAGCACTGTTGTAGCATCTACCACGGTAGTTACGCCACTGGAAAACATAATGAAAACCGAATAGTAAATGTTGTCTTGACCGATCAGCTTGATTACATCATTGAAATTATGCAAGCCAGCGAAAATTGATCTTAATTACGACCAATACGGATGTGATTGGTTTAAGGATCTCTACACTAGAAATCCAAGCGTTGCAGTCACAGACATACACAGTATCTGAGTGTTTACATTATTAATATCCAGACAGCGTCGTTATATACTTCATGAACCAGTGATATCACCAGCAATGTATTGCGTGACAAGCGATCCTTGGTGACAGTTTTCATTGTCATTGGGAATTCTGATTCGTAAATTATGATTATTCGATAGCACCGCTATCCACAATTCAGTCTGTTGTTTTTATTCGTGAACTCTGACTTCTGATATTATTATGTGCAATTTATACTAGCACAGCGTTCTCGCGACGATCATTAGTTTGTGTCCCGAAATAGAGCTCGCTAATGGCAACATATATTGAAATATGATGATATTATAAATTAATGTGTCTGTGTTAAATGTGTAATGAATTTACACTAGACAAATTTTACACTACGACTCGATTAATGAAATCTTAGTTATAAACTTAATATCTTTCGAAGTATACCAGGTAGAACGTTGTCTAACCTTTTTTCGTTTTTCAAGTTTTTATTGAAGTAAGCAATGACTTACTTGGTTAGTCTTGGTTACTAGTTTCTTATCTTGTTTATTCGACTATTCTTGAGTATTTTATGCACATTCAAATTAAGGCGCTTTTTAAGTCCGTAAACTTCTGTTCCAAACGCAAATTAAATGTAAAAATAATTATAAATGAGTTTATAAAGAGTAATATATTTGGCTTTCACATACTTTGATTGATCTGTGTGTAATTAGGTTTTTGGTAGATTAAATTAAGCTTCTCCATAATGTTCGCATTTATTGATTAACCTTTAATCAGACTCCTCATCAGGACATTAACTCTGTAAGTCCATCCGTGTTGGTCCTTTGAATTGATCAGCATCATTTTTCATTCCAGACTTAATAGATAGAAACTTGATCAGTTACTCTCGTATATAGGATATATATGCTTGTATTTGACCGAGCTTGCATTCAAGCACTGCACTCATCTTGTTTACAGCAGTCACACGCTGATGTGATGTGTCACCCCCGCGTGGAACTTCTTTCACGAGATCGGATCCAGGGTTTCACGACATGGAGTACGGATTGTTGGAATGATTTTTGAATTTTCTTTGTTTTTTGTGACTCGTTACTCTATATTATCCCGATATTGTATGTGTGTATAAGGGTAGAATGACATCTTTATCATAGCTTATATTGAATTAATAAATATAGGATGAAAGTGAGTAATAATTTATGGAAAGAGACCTTCTTGTTCCATTGAAATTATTATTATCCATATATTTAGTGACTGATTTTTGGAAAGAAAACTATTTATTATCAGTTATAATCAGTAAATAAATATAAGTTATTTATCTAAAGTTATATTTATATTCAGTTTACAAAATGTTTTGAGGATTCGATGAATTTTTCTTCGAAATGTTACAAGTAAATTGTATTTGAAATGATATTCAATTAAATATTGGGATAAAAGGTTGACTCCAGCCTCCATCCCGGCATTCTTTCTAGAATTTGTCAAATTCTGAAACATTTTTCATTATGCGTTTAGTGTGTAATGAGATTATGTAATTTATACACAATGTTAGTAAGCCATTCTAATCAAAATTTTAATTTGAAAATTTGAATTAATTAATATTTTGTTTTAACTGAAAATATACAGATATTCTTATATTTACTATTTGATAATAAGAAACATTTAAGGGCTCTAATATGCAGAAATAGTTACACGTTTGAGTTACACGTACGAATGATTTCTAATAAATGACATTCTTTTATTGTAAGAGCTTGAGTGAAATTCTATCATTATTATTAGAATAAAAGCTCGTCCAAGGACTCGCAAACAATCAGTCATTTAAAGGGCGTCAATCAAGATCACGACAGTCAACATTTTTTAGTTTCAGTCTCACTCCGGATAAGATAGATGAGTTGTCCAAGTTTTGCAAGATCGGTCACGTAGTTTAGCAGTTGGCGATCACAATTCATATGCATATGCTTGTGATTAGACACAGGCATATGCCCATTATATGAATAACTATAACGATCAGTATTAAATTTTGGAAGTATCCAATTTTCAAGTGCAAGAAATTTAGTTAATAAATTCCTTTAATATCATAATAATATCAAACTGATCACTGAATCTGAATTATGCATATGGTCTCGTAATGACAAACATGTGCCAAGTCAACGCTAGTTTGCTTGATGTTTATATGCAGTGCTCTCACCTTCATTACACATTGCTGTCAAATTTTACACGTGCTATGATCAAAAGAGTGCAGACTTTATGATTAATAAAATATTTTATCGATCAAACTGACTGTCAGTGATAGCATAAATGTATAGGAACATAAGAGCTGTATGAAAGTGATTAACAATGTGTTCTGTTTAACATTATAATGGCCATCGTATTTGTGCAGCAAAACAGGTTTGATGTTATGAAGAATATATAAGCATATTGATCATATCAGGTGAATTTTTTAAGATTCAAAACTAGTTATTTTCGATTAAATTCAGTATGTGAGCTTTAATTGTAACTGTAATAAATGTGGCACAATAATTTTAGATTTAGGCACAACATTAACACTGATTATAAGCTTATAATCTCAGACTATTGCATTTTTTGAACAATAAATTGATGTAATTTGCAATCTGAAAATAACAATTTAAATTTTTCAGTATGCAATGATTTGAAAGAAGAGATGTTTAAATTTTATTGATCAAGACTTTCGTTATCCATAGATTTTACAAACTAGAATCGCCAATGCGTCAACGATTAGGAACTGAACGCTTAGCTAAGTAGCTTCATCAATTAGCAGCAGTAGGCGGATTAAGAAAGCAGTCAGTGAGTCAAGAACTAGGAAAAGCTTGCACTTCCACTGGTGCAATAAATCACGACTTATTTAAAGTAGTGAATTTCAAGCTTGATAGCTTGAAATAAATGTTCATCGCGTAATAGACAAAAAGTACTGATTTTCAAATGAAAATTTACGATTAGCTTTTTTAAGAATTGGTGTACGATGCAAAATATATACAGTAAATTCGTAAAATATTAATGCAAAAACAGTGATTGTAATCAATTTGAGATTTATTAGTAATAATTGTTTGATAGAGTGTTGATTATATTATTAAAAGAGATGTAGTAACTTGATTTCATATATTAACCTCTGACGATTATTATAATAATCAAAACTTCAGCAACTAGTAGATTTAAAAGCACGGGCTGGTACTTTACTGCCAAAACTGAAAAAATTAGAAAATAACAAGGCTTTAAATTTACATCCAATTTACAATTACATTGATGATAATAATAATTGTTATTCAGTTTTGCATTATTTTACGACCAAATATTTGACGATTGAATCCATATTATTGATGGTTAAATCACGTGCAGTTTATATAGGTTTACCCTATTTGAAAACTAAATCTAACTAGGCTCTCATAGGCCTACTCAATATTTTAAACTTTTTTTTTATTCAACAATGCCATGAAATATAAAAAACAACAACTGAAGCGCTCAAAATATGCTCACACTTTAAATAAAATATCAAAAAATGTAACGTATTTGTTTAATTTTCTCTACTATCGGTGATCTACTATTACTGATACTATCGGGTACTATCTACAATCGGCTCAATTACAAATTTCTGATACAATTGACAATGTTACTCGTTGATGATGATTTTAAATATTGATGTATATTCATTTTCAGTGTGATATTTGCGTCTAGCTCGCTTCTGATTATAGATCAATCAGTATTTCAGACATTTCGCCTTTTTGTCAGAAAAACAAAGCGAGACAATACAGTGATCTCGATAACTCATTCAATGTCTCGCACATTACAAAGAGACACCGATAATAATCAAGAGATAACTTAATGAAACTTTGACACGCGAGAATGTCGTTTATGCGAGAACAACGATGATTGTTTACTCGCTACAGATTCTTTCATGAGCCGAGAGTAAGTAAAGCACGATTTTATATATGAATCGTAGCATTTTAAAATAATAACAAAACTCATTACACGTAACACTAATAATCTGAAGACCTATTCGGACTACGTTTTAATCTTCAGATTTTTTTGTGTCATGACAATTTTATACCAACAAACATGCATATTATGCTACTTCGAAGTCAATCTTTGTGAACATAGCAGTAATTCAGAGATATCCTTTCCAATTAATTTTTGACTCTGAAAATATTTAAATAAATCGATAGACTGCAGAAAGTGTTCTCTAGCAACGTAATATATAAGATAACAAGACTGCGATTAACAAGATATGGAATTAATTAACAATTGAACAATGCAAACGTTGATTTGTAATCTGTCTCTCAGCCGGCTTCAAAAACCGTTCAGTCGTAACTTAAAAGCCTTAAATCAGAGAATTAAGGGACAGAGATTCGTGACAGCGTAATAATAGCTTCACTAGTTGACTGGATGTCACCCGACTACCGACCTCAAAGCTTCTCTTGTCAGAGGCCTTGCTTTGGCTGCTTAAACGAAACAAGCCTACTTTCCTAACCCATCTCGGTTCTCTACTTGAAAAGAATAACAATGATTTGGTGATTACGTGATGAACATTCAAATTTGCACCGAATACTTCGCTTAAATCAAGTTCTAAATCTAAATAGTCTATTAAATCAAGCACTTCGCTAAAGCCTGCACTAAATGGAAACGATTTAGGCGCTTTCATCGGATTTATAACATAAAATATTGCTTAAAACTTTATATATACTATTTGAAAACAATTTTGCATAAATTGTTAAAGTTTATCAGGTTACCTTTTGTTTAACTGCTAATTTTTCAAGAAATTATTCTTTATCGCTTTCTGAAAATATTTAAAGTTAAGAAATTATCAATTTCGTCACATATTAAGGGAAACTTTGAACCGGGAATATATTTAACGGGCGACAAATATGACGGTCACAATGTGTATATGTTCTTATGTTCTCAATTGAACGGCCCGACGATTTAAAAGATCATATACTATTATAACGACTTATAGTCCGACAATCCAACTATTGTCATTTTACTGTTGTTAATTATTGTTTTGTTTTTTTTGTTTATACTGTTATTGATTAAGATAATAGGGATACGTATGTATTAAATTGAACATTTCTTAAAAATTAAGCTAATAATATATTAAATAAATAATAGAATTTTCTGACTGGACTAATTTCAATTTATTATTAAATTGTCAGTTTAATTGTAATCATTGAAACATTGCGACAAATTGATTATTCCTCGAGATAAAGTCACTAATTTTAGCTCATATCATACTGTTTTACAAGTAAAACATTATTTACAAGTGCAAGAAAATTACAGAAAATTAATAATGATTTTTTAAATATCATCAAAAGATTTTTATAGAGCTATAAAAATCGTAGTAACCCTGGATTAAAAGAGCAATCAAAACATTCTTTGTCTCATTAGGCCGTGCCATTTTCATTATATAAATGCTGCAGCATTTCATTAGATTGAGTTAAGCCATGAAACGAAAATGTCAAACTTGTCAATACACGTTGTTGTGTTCTTTTTATAGCGGTGTGCTATTGATCTTTCATTAATAACTCTTCTTAAAACGACCAGCCGAACATATATTGTATTGCTCAACTACTGTTTCGTTTTATGCGAACATTTTTCACGACATTAGCAGCAGAATAAATGTTGTTTCCTCTTCTACAGCAATCAAGCAAAGCTATTTAATACAATAGGCCTGCAGTTTCTTTGGACAAGTCTTGCATGATATCAACTGATGTATCTTCAAAGCTAATGCCTGATTTCAACGCACTATCGCGTTGATTACATCGGATCAGAAAAACCTAGTATAGCTGAGCCTCGGGCATAATAATTTCTTTTCGATAATTTCTCGATTCTTACTAAAAAACGTGAAGCTAAAAACGCCAACCAGCCAACCTGCATAACATTGCGAATCACTCGTAACGAAGCAGTACGAAATAAAGATTACTAAAGTTTTGTGATTGTTGCATAGCCGTAGAACAATATCAGCAAGTTACAAATGGATTAGAAAATGTATTGCTTACTTGATAACTTACTTTCATAAATGTTAACGTTTTATTTTTTAATTTATTTTTATAGCTATCATAAATTAAAATTGTGAGAAATAGAACTGCAGGCTTTAAAGAAATATTTATATACTAAGGATATAAATACAGGGCACGATATAAGAACCGATAAGAATTCTTCAGTAACTTTTGAATCAATTAAGTTTTTTCTATAAAATATTGATCTAACTCTTTAGATTGAGAAAAAGATATATTACAAAATCTGAGCAAATATCAGTGAAATATTATAAAAGATTTCAAATTTTGTGATTAGTGAAACATCTGAAAATCGAAGCTAACTAATTTAAAAATTTAAACATTTCTTTAATTTTTAGTCAAATGTTGTCATTAAACGAAATCAAATCAATCTAAAGAATTCTAACGCGATCTCAAGCGACACAATGATATAGTACACGTAGAGAAAGCTATCAAATGTAATCTAAATGCTATAAATGAGACAAATGCCTGATCTTCGCGTAGTTTTGATGATCTAATGCCAAAATGTCAATTCATTAAAGAAACGGTTTTGGTAATCTGTCCTTCTGTTCGCTTTAAATCATCGCTCGCTACAAAATATTATTACATGTATGAATTAATATTTTTTAAATTATCTTATCGCAGATTTTCTCCAACTCTACACTATTCTACATTGAAATATTGTAATCAGTATCAATATCCACTAATCATCACAATCCCATGATCTACATCCTATTCCAGTAATTCATATATAGGGGCAATCTCCGATATTGTGATTACAACACTGTGAGTAAAGCTCGGTTATGGCTTATAAGCCGTTAAAAGAAACCGATGTCTAGAGATTTATGTTCATTTCTTCGAAGTTGTTTTGTGAGTCGACCGCAGACGCTCCCATACAAACCATAGGGTTGATTGATTGCCTCGTGTCAACCGTTCTATGACTGCGCATAGATAGAACCTGACTTCACTAGCTCACTAAAGCCTTGATTTCAGCTGAATCATGATACCAAGAAGTCGTCGGCATATAATCAATATTAGTTGTATATGAAAATTTCAATATTTTTTATTTATATCGACGTAACTTCATATTTAGCTCAAACATTTTCATTGTTTTCGAAACTGTAAACTTGTCTATTGACGCGTTTTAAGGGATCACTTTGTAAATGTGCGTCTGAGGATCAGAAAATTAAACGAAATACCGTAAAATTATTTATTCACTTATAGTGAAATGCATCTTTAGAGTTTGAGTTAGGGTCTAGATATGTAATGCTATTATTTCAGCTATATTTATTTATTTGTACTCGAATTCTTAAAACTATAAAAAGATTCTCAATCCTGAAAATTCGAATAGGCCTAAGTCTTAAATATATATTTACTAACGTACATTTCTCTTTACATTCCTATGCAACCACAAATCACTTCATTCACTTTAATTTATATATGTATATGTTTTTATTAATTCCAGTGCATCCCAGCTCAAGTCGAGACGAGTCACAAAGCAAAACGTCAGCTGTTCAAGTCATTAATGATTCTCCGTCCATTTTATCGCTCAATGACGTCATAAACGATCCAAGCTCAAAGAAAATAACCGTCTCAACTACAACCCTGCTCCCAAACTCGCCCGGTCCAGTAATTGTTGAAGCACGAGAGAAACCTGTGATCGAATACTCTATCCCCGTGGTGCCACGTGATCGAAACAGTCCGTCCGCGGCCGGAAGTGCTTTAAATAAATCGTCTTCGAATATCGTCATGACGTGTCGAGTTGTACCGATGGTGCACGACGGTCGAAAGCCGCAGATTGTAAAACTTGGAAGCGTTTGTTTTCAGATTTCTTCGCAAGATGCTGAACCGGTAACTGTTTTGCCCGCAATTGACGCAACGTGAGAATAATACTAGCGAATGGTTTTATCTTCCAACGAATAGCGTAGTCCAATGAACTCAAATCAAATCTGATTGTTATAAATTGTGCGAAATTTGAATGCAAGCGCTATGAGTAATATACAGAAGTTATTCTAAAATTAAAAAGAAGAAATTAATAAATAATTATACTATGCTATTATGCAATAATAGAATAAAAGCAAGTAGGCTAGCTACTAGTACTATTCTATACTTTTTGCATACATTGCGAATTTTTTGTAAAGTTTCTTGAAATCAATCCAAAGATATTTTATGTCAAAGATTTAGTGTGAATTAAGGACGTTTGTGTCAGTTCATTCATTGCGCGATGGATAAGATGAATCATCTAACGTTAAGAAAAGAGTTAAAATTACGTTTCAGAGCAAGCGTTATACACTAGTAAGCAGTGTATATAAAATAGTAACCCGGTGACTGTTATATATTTGTTGATAAAGTATGCCATGCAGTTCCTGATTAACAATGTTGCAACTGTTTCAGTTGAAACGGGCCTACTCACAAATTTAAGAGACTATACATTGACAAAATAAGGAAAGATATCGGTACTTGTTATATGCAAATTCGTTCAGAATAAGAAAATATCTGGGCAGTAATAAATAATATAACGATTCAGCATTTTTTCACAACTTTACATTGGAGAAAAAAATGTAATAAAAAATATTATTCTTGTAATTTCATACATATAGAGTATTTTTATGCAAGGCAGCTATGGCGGGGGCAACTAATTATTTGTGAAACGGGCCTACAAAAACTTTATCCGGCTCTGATGCCATGTCGTATTAATACTGTATATCGTTTTGCATACTGCTGATATCACACAAGTATCAGTTAGCAACTTCAATACATACTATGCTATATGGAAAATAATACAAATATTATTATTGTCACAATATTAACTTTATTTAACAGAAAAGGGCATGGCATTTGCATTTCGAATGTTTTTTCAATTCGGACAAAATTTATTCGCAACGTAGATGATTAAAATATTACTCAAGAATAATATGATACTTTCATATAATATTATTATGAAACATCAAGCTAGATCTTTAAAGCGTATACCTGAAAAGATATGCTTACGGATACATACATATATTTTGTGTGTATGTATGCATACATACAATTTTGTATGTAAACACTAAAAATGTGACAAGTTATCAAGTATTAATATTACCTTTGCAGGTATGATTTAAGTAACTAGCTTACGTATATTTTCGTAAAATATAATCAATTCGTCAATCATGGATGATCAGAAATTCTATGTGAACAATTTGAGTAACAATCTGAATCATATATGTATATATTGCAATTTTAAAAAGAATTTACGATAAAGTTATTTATTGAATAACTTCTTCATATGTCTTGTCATATGAAGAAGTATGACAAGACATATGATTATGTTATATATATATATATAGTAACATCCCACTTGAACTGCCTCCTTCATTTAAAAAGTAAATATAGTAAATATTTAGCTTAATATTGTAAATGTATTATTAAATAATATTCCAAATTGTACCCTATAGATATTTGAATAGAATCAGGAAAATATCAATTTACTAAAGATAATAAAACAGGAAGAGTTATGAAAACACTATTCCAATGAATTTATAAAATTTTAATTTTATAAATATTTTGTAAACTGTAATGATGACCAAATATTGATATTATGCAACAATAGTGTTGTTATATTTGTATATTTTTTATCAATTAGTTAATAACTAACTATTCTTTCATTGATAACATTTAGAAAACTTGATGAAGACTAGCAGACACATATTTAAAAACAACAGTTAAATTCAATGTCAAATATCTGACATCTTAACTAATTTCTAGCTTATTGCGATCATTCGTCAATTAATTATTTTTTGCGCGTTCATTTCCTATCCTAATTTTAAAAAATACATTATCTTAAAGTAAAAAAGTCAGTAACAATACTGACGGTTTCGTTAATTCTAGTGTCAGTATTTGAAACGTGATGTGGCCCTTGGCCTCACAAAGTAGCACACGGTTAGAAAAAAATTGCGCGTCCCAGCTAAAGGGCCTACTTTAAACTGTAGCGCTTAAGTTGCACTTGAAACAACCGGTTACAAAGTCTTGATTACTTCTAGCTAACTTGATAAATAGTAGCGAAGTACTCCAGTTATACAGTAGGCCTATGGTAAACTTCTGTTGCAGGATGTATGGAGTTGGAGTGTAGTGTAATTAACAAGCCGGTCTAGCCATGACATGCAATTGCGTAGCGCTATCTAATCGACCAGTTTAGAGTAAATTCAGCCAGTTACTTAATTTCTGTAGTCCGGATATTATCGTTTTAAGTTTTATTGTGTATATCATATTCTAAGTGTAGGCCTAATCGAATGTAAACCTTCTGTTGCGAGATAAAGTTTCTTTATCTTGTCTATTTTCACTGTCGCAAGTTTATATCAATTATGTATGAAAATCTAATTTAAAAAATAATTTCTTGGAAAAAAAGAAAAAAATCATGCTTTAACTGCTAACATTTTCTATTATCTATAACTAGAGCTTATTTTAGAATCAAACGATCGTGTTGAAGAAACTGATAGTTAAGAAAAATTTCATCAAATAGTTCTCAGAGTTTTTGTTATTCATGCGTTTCCCCAGGATTTCGAAAATGTTACAAGATTGGAGATTCGCAAATAATATTTTTTTGTTGCTGCGGCTCTCCTGGTTCATTATATTCTTGCACGTTGAAAAGAGAGCTGAAGCAACACAACTTTCAAGTCGGCATATGTGAAAGAATTCTATTCGTATTATAAGAAACGAGATATATAGAGTAAAATCTACGTTAGAAACGTAAAATAATCTACAAGGATAAAATAACATATGCGTTTTATGTATTATCTAGTCTCTTGTTGAATATACTCGCAGTAGATTTATATGTAAACTGAGAAAAGTTTTAATAATATTAAGAAATTATTGATTTGAAAGCTATGCTTTTACAGCTCATAATCCTACATCAGTGATATGAAACTGCTTTCTCAACGTAGGCCTACAATGTATACTTAGGCCTATTAATTTTGTGAACTGATTGCATCAAAATAGTTTGTTTAGGCCTATTAATTAGAAAGTCGACTTACAAGAGCATTTAATGATTTTGCTTAAAAACTCTTTTTTGAAATTTTCTGGGTGATGACAGATTATTTTGAAATAAACTGATATAAACTGTATTTCGTATATAGATGTAAATTAAACGACATGAAAAAATTTAAAAATAATCAAAATGCTAAAATTATTGCTCTAGTGAATCATAATCATTCGGTTTAATAAAAGCAATGATTTATTATTTGGAGCACACTGTAGTTATGATAGCAATAAAAACGATTCACTAACATAAAGATTATCAAAAAATAATTGAACAATCAAAAAAATGCAAGGATTATTTTAAAAATACAATTTAATTCTCATTTATCATAAGAAAAATCAAAATGGTATATTATAAGTGCAAAATCTAGCATATGTACAGGCGCGGTGCCACCATGGGAGCTGGGGGGGACATACCCCCCCCCCCAGTTTTTGAGATATCCCCCACAGGGCGGGACAAGAACCGACCAGTAGAGAGACACGAACACCGATCAGTAGATCACCACATTATATCTGTATGGCTGAATGAAATCTTATGCGTTGAAGTCACTAAAAAAGTGTAGTAATAACAAAAATAAAAAAATAAATAAAAAAAGGTCAAAAAACCCTATAGTGCGGGGGTCAAACTGAAATTTGACCCCCCCCCCAGTTATAAATTCGTGGCGCCGCGCATGCATATACAAAGACAGGTATATACTCCATATACGCCTGAACAAATTATTTAACTTTCAACTTCACTAACCTGCAACGCACTCTCCTATTATAATTTGTTTTTTCTACATTACATAATCTGTCAATTGGTATCAAAGACGAACAATAAGTTCCTTTAAATTTATGAGTAATTTCAGATGAGGTTATTCGAATTTAACTGCAGAGAGCCATATATTTTCGATTACAATTTTTTCAGACTATTCCAGTTTTATGATTGATCACACTGTTCTAATTATATTAAACGGATGAATTGCACTTAACGATATGGAGTCATTCGTGCAACGCGTTGAAGACGATGATATTCCGAATGAACAATCGACCATATCTGGATCTAATGAAATACAATCAGTGAATCCAACTGACTCAAAAATTAAACAGGATTCGCTTCCAGTTATGAGATTATCAGATGCGAATGATTTTGAAATTGAAAGTCAAAATACTGAAGCACTTCTGATGCGTGCAAGAGCTTCAATGGAGAGATCCAATACTTCGAGAAACAGCACTGATAGACTTGATGCAGCACTAGAACGTAAGTTATGGGATATTTAAATATACAAGTAATATACTGTAACCCTATTCGATTATGTTTCGGTTAGACGTTTCATAATAAAAATAATAATATTGATTTAAAATTATTTCAGACATTGTAAAATTTCAATTAGTTCTGTACAAAGAATCTGTACAACATTATTGTTATAATGAAATTTTTCTTCTTAGCGT
>JAQIXG010000428.1:0-33214 GCA_034700105.1 Oconnorella tubifera
ATTACAAACATATTTAATTTAAACACATTCAAATGTATCTATGAAAGTATATAAAAGCTATAGCTTTTATATACTTTCATAGATACATTTGAATGTGTTTAAATTAAATATGTTTGTAATGACAGGGAGGAAGTTCGATCAGCGAATATTATTGCATCGGATTCAGATGGAGTCGATTGTCTTGTTTTAGAACGCGAGTAGGTTTTACTTCTTTTTTTAAATTGTAAAATATGAAATTGTTAAAAAACACCTTATGCTTATTAAATGTGTTTTTAACAGTATCATTAAGTAACGTATTTATTTAGAATTATTTTATATCTTGATCTATTTATTAAGCGTAGCCATTTTTAGTCTGAAGGTGTACAGAAGAGATATAATGCAGATCAAACCTACATTTATTATTATTATTATTGCTAATTATTTTTACACGTAGTGATAGTTTTTACATCTTATTATTAGTTTTGAAATTAAATTTGATAATGTTTATTTATTGCAGAGCATACAAGCAATTAATCAGCACACTAGATAACATTAGGCGGATATATGGAGACGAGCATATTCACGATTCGTAAGAGTCTACAAACTTTTGTTTTTGTTATGTATTATTAATTTTTTTAATATTTAAACAATTATAAATATTTATTGATGTTTAATCTTGTAATTATATTATTGGTAATCGTTTCATAATGTTTCTAAATCGAGAATATTTGGGCCAAGTAGGCGTGGTTTAATGTAACAATTTTTTTGATTGGCTGTCCAGGTGTCAGTCAGTAGTAGACGAGCTCGCAAATGTACAACTTCATAATTTACGATTGGTTGCAACTTTAGGTGTGGGGGGCTTCGGACGCGTTGAATTGGTTGGTTTTAATTCGTTAAATTTTTAATACTCATTCACCAGATGGTACTACAGTAGAAAAGTTTTTATATTATAAATGTATGTGCTTCAATTAGATGCTCTGCTGAAATTATACAGTAGTTACAATCTGTACTTAAGTTGAGATCTATTCATAACAACATTTTAAATAGTGAATAATGGCTGAAATTTGTACTTTTTTTATTACAAAATTTTCATTTATGAGTTTTCCTACTAACTAATGTTACGTTTTTTTTAATTTTAATGCTAAATTACATGATTGAATATATTATATTTATATATAGTACATAACAATGGTGGTAATTGTGTTATATCGTGTAATTATAATTTTATATTTGATGAGATAAAATAGTGCTTACATTTTGCATTGTGTTTTACACACAGGTGCAGTTAGACTCAGATGCAACACGGACCTATGCCATGAAGCGGTTAAGAAAACAACATATAGTTGATACGCGACAACAAGAGCATATTATGAATGAGAAGAATATCATGTCCGACATTCGCTGCTCTTTTGTTGCTCGGTAATTATTTAAACTACAATTGTACATATAATAATGTTATATTATAAATTATTGTCAATGATGTATTAGTCAATATACTGTAGCTAGTGAAATTTGTTGGATTTTAATTTATCCACAGCATTGCATTAATAAATAAGATATTATGAAATGCACGTATCAATAATAATATATAAGACATTGAAGCATAAATATTTATTGTATTTGATTTTACATATGTAATTTCATTATAATAATGTGAAACAAATCATTACAATTAGATGATTAATTGGATTATTAAGAATTAGTTCACAGTCATACTATATATGTTTGAGTTCTAAAAGTGTCTTTTGACAGTTATTGTTGTCACAAACTATTGTCTAATTTCGATTGATAATGTCTAATTAATGATATCTGATTTCAAATATTATTAAATTAAAAACGATTACAATATTATGCATGATATTGCAGGTTATATCGTACTTATAAAGATTCCAAATACTTGTATATGATATTAGAAGCGTGCCTTGGTGGGGAACTTTGGACCATTCTTCGAGATAGGTATCATTTTAATAACGATTAGTTTCCTTAATTTAATAATTATAAACATTATGATAAAATGAAATGAAAATTTTGATGTGATATGTACGTTTTTACTCATAGTCATTAAAAATGGGTAATAATTCTAATGTAATCTATAATAATTCAAAGTTTTCAATAAGCTAGAAAGCACTTTTTTACATATACAGGTATAATCTCTCTATCTGTAGATTGTTTAAAATTTAAATTAGAAAAAGCTACATATAAAGCTTGTTTAAGAAACAGTTTCATACATCTTTTCGACAGTGAAAAGAAGCCACATTTTCTACTTTGTCACGTTTTTTGTAGTTAAATATCTGCCTTATTGCTATAATTAATGATTTTCTTGATAATATTTCCTGTGCAACATTTTACATGCAATGTATTAATAGGGGAACTTTTGATGAATGGATGACTCGGTTCTATACCGGTTGTGTTATTGAGGCCTTCACTTATTTACATAGAAAGGGAATTGTTTATCGTGATCTAAAACCAGAGAACCTTATGCTTGATCTTACTGGTTATATAAAGCTGGTAAGACTTTTTCATATTTCCATCTACCGATTATTTATGAACTACATTTAAATTTAATAAACTTTGCAATAAGTGACAGCATATTGCAAACAGCATGTCTTTCTTCTGTCATCTAAGAATTGCTCAATTTTTTTAACAATACTAAATAATTAATTGTAAATAGTTAGGCTTATAATGTTTAAAAAATGTTGCATTAAATAAGTACATTACCTAATCATTTACATTAAGTTACTATTTAATAATTAAATTATTAATTAAATGGACAAAATAATTCAAATGTTTTAAAAGTATTATAAAGTCAAGGCATAGTTAGGGTTCAATGATTAAAACTGTCTTTATTATTAACTCTAAAAATCGACTGAATGCAATACCTTAAAATGCATTCTACATTATTGTAACCAAATCTAATCATTAAGCTCTTTCTCTTCCTTCTAAAATTCAGGATTAATTATATGACTTTCTATCAAATAATCCCGTCCTTTATATTTCCTTTTTCTACAAATTTGTATGATTTGTTTCGGTAAATTTGACCTACCTACTAATCTTTCGGAATTATTGCCAGGTAGATTTTGGTTTTGCCAAAAATGTTGGTGCAGGCCGCAAGACCTGGACTTTTTGCGGGACCCCTGAGTATGTGGCCCCGGAGATAATTCTCAACAAGGGCCACGATTACGCTGTTGATCTTTGGTCACTTGGAATTCTGATGTTTGAGCTGTTAACTGGCAGGTTAGCATATTATTTAAATATTCTAATTTTTTGGTAGAGTCTTAAGTAAAATTTATGCAAATATTTGAGTATACATCATGAGCAATGCGGCAATGATACTCTGAAAACTGTGTGATGATTCTATTCATTGAATTGCCTATGACTTATTTTTTATTCTTGAAATTATATCATACTTTTCTTCTTTTATTATTTTTATGCCAAAGTATAATGTTTTGTCAATTTTCTAACAAAAATATGCAGTTTAAATTAATATATTAATATACTGTATAAGCCTACTTTGGTGAAACTAACTTTTCTGTGCATAAATGAGCATTAGTCAATTATGTCACTGAATTGATATTAAAATAAATAATTGTAGGCATT
This sequence comes from Oconnorella tubifera, assembly GCA_034700105.1. Lineage (NCBI taxonomy): Eukaryota > Metazoa > Annelida > Clitellata > Enchytraeida > Enchytraeidae > Oconnorella > Oconnorella tubifera. The sequence goes on from JAQIXG010000428.1 coordinate 3,577, forward strand.
ATTATTAGACTTCATAAAAGTCTAAGTTAAACTAATTGTGAATTTTATATGCAAAATGTCAATTTTCAAGCTATTTAAATAACAATTCATCCAAAGACAGTATCATTCATTGACTGAGGAAAGTTTTAAAATATATCTTAAATGGGTTCTAGCATAGCAGTTATCCAGCAGTTATTGTAAATGTTTGTAAATTTTAAATGACTGTAAATATTTAACAGTCCACCGTTTACTGGATCAGATCCTATGAGGACTTACAACTTAATCCTTCGTGGTATAGATGCTATAGATGTGCCCAGGAAAATCTCTCGCAATGCTCATCACTTGATCAAAAAACTATGCCGGTATTCGTTATATATTTCTCTGAATTTTCATATTTTTTAAGCAATACTGATTATAGCAATATATCTAATAAAGTAATCATTATAATCTATAAGTAAAAATAATTCAATTTTTTTAAATTTTCTATTATTAGAAAACATTAACAATTAATTTTAATAACAAAAGTGCAATTTCAGTTACTGGCACTGTTACTTGTTATATGACAAAATATTATATTATAGTTAGACCTGTTTTGTTGCTGCTAGTTATACCAGTTATTCAGTGATAAATAATATTTAAAATGTGCTAGTATTATTGAATATCTTAATGCGTCTAATATTTAGGTCACCTTATATGAGTATGATGTTTAGGTCACCTATGCAATAGTTCTGCTGAATTGTATATTATTGTAAAGAGTTCATTTAAAGTTCTCCTGCACTGGAGCATGAACTTGCTAAGTTTATCAGGGGATCATTATTTTTATGGAGCAATTTGCATAACAAATCCATTAATTTTTACTTCCTTTTATATATAAAATAAACATTCAAAGCTAATTTTACTCTGATAAATTTCACTCCAAAGAACCTAGTTTTATTTTCTGTTAAATAAATTGCACTTTGCTTTTCTATTAATAACAGAAAAGTATCCTATTTATATTTGATAAATTTTTTTTCTTAAAGGGATAATCCATCAGAAAGGTTGGGTTATGGGATGAACGGTCTAAAGGATGTACAAAAGCATAAATGGTACGAAGGATTCAACTGGGATGGATTGACTAAGCGGACAATTAAACCTCCTATTGTGCCTCGAGTATGAAGCTTTAAACATAATTTCAATACTCAACATTAACATCAAGGGCACTAAAAATAATTAGAAATATGTACTTGAAGCTTAACATGACATTGTGTTACCCGAGTGATTATATAAATTTGAAATAATGCTATGTTCGTCACTGATTCATGTTCAAACATATTAATATAATAATGCAATGAAAAATTTTGCATTGTAAATGCTTCTTTTCATTATACACTGTAGTATACAATTAATTTTGAAATCTTTTTTTGTATGTTGTTTCTTTCACATTTTCACTTTATTTATTAACTTTTACATTATAATACCGTTTTGTAGTTAAGCATCTCCGGTATTTTAGTATACCTTTCATTATATGACTGAGCTGCTGCACAATTAACTTAACCATAAAACTTTCTTGCTGAAATCAAAATGATTTGATATATAAACGTCTATATTATAATGTCCAATATTCTAACTTAATATTGCACATTTGATAGGTTAAAAGTGCAACTGATGTATCCAACTTTGACGACTATCCCAACGCCGAAGAAATTCCTCCAGACGACGAAACGGGCTGGGATAAAGATTTCTAAATCAATATATTATCTTCTTATTCATAAATTGTATCACAAATGATATTATTTTAAAAGCTGATTATAATTACACGAGTGGATGCAGGATTTGTCAAAGGGGAGGGGCTGGTAACCGGGGGGGGGGGGATCTTTTTTATTCTCATGTTAAAGGAAGAAAACGACATATTATATTTTGTGAAATATAATATTCCATTGCATCATATTGAAATGATTACTTTCTATATATAACCGCTACGGCATGGCAATAATCTGTTAGTTAAATTTAGATTAATGCCTTATATACCTTGAAAAGCTTCATTTATAAAATTGGGCCTATATTAACATTACAAACAGATTGTAAAATTATTGTTTATTAATCTAAACCTATTGTAATCTAAACATATTGTATATTATATAAACATTACAAACAGTTTGTAAATTTATTATTTATCAGTCTAGACCTACATACACAGTACAAACAGACTATAAATTTATTTCTTTATCAATCTTCATATAAATCTTTCTAAACATTATGGAGAGACTATAAAAAAAATTTATGTTAAAAACGTACCCTTCCGTCTATACTGTGTAAATATCAGGATTTAGTAAATAAATGCAATACAAGTTTCAAGATTTATTTGATCTAGGTCATTGTATACATTGTATACAGGTATACTTAGTGAATAATGGCTTAATCCTAACTAATAACTACTGCTGCCGGTAAGTCAGCTAAGTATAGACTTCCTTGACAAGAGCAGCTAATTATCGATTAATAGGATTATATATCTTTTCAATTGAATGCTCAAAACTTTTATGAAAGAAGTAAAAAATTTGTAAACAAGCCATTATAAACAAGTCATGCTCATTGTTTTAAGTAGACCGGTATGCTCATGGATACTATATAACTATGAATAATTCGACAATAAAATCATACTAAGTTTCTAATTGAATACGAAGTTTAAAGTAGCTTGCTTCGCGTTTTGTAGATAATTTCCAGTATTTAAAGCCTGAGAAATACGCTGTAAGTTTGTCTACGTATATTATAAAGCTAATTTAGTACCAGATATTTTTATGTTTTGATTTTTGTTAAATGTTTGAATAGTCAATCTTATAATACAAGGCAATTCTAAGAATTCTACGGTGTTCACCGACCAACGACCAGGCCCTACCAGAGGGAGAGCCACATGGGCCATATGGCCTGGACCTCCGATTTTATAGGGGCCTCAAATTTTCAAAATACATTTTTAAACATCAAAATAAATTAAATAATATTTCTAAATTTCACGTTACACTAAATAATTTAACTTAGAGTTGAGTTAAGTTGATAAATTAATTTCTTTTTCAAATCTAAATTTACAAATCTAAATCCGACTAATAGAATGAACATTATAAAGATTACATCATGTAATTAAATAAATTTATTATGTTTTAAAATTTCAATATTATTTACAAATACCATTAAAAATTTTAAATGAAGAGAAATTTGATAATGGTGCAAGTAAATGACGGCGGAGAGAGTGGGCTGAAGAAGCCAACTCAAAGAAAATATATTCGTTTTTAAAAAAATCACAAAATACAGCTCAACTTCAATCAGAAAATCAATCTCAAAGTGTCAGTGCCAGTGGTAACATTGAAAATGAAGCTGTTCCAATTGCAGAAGACCCCATTTCGGAACAACAACCAGCTGGAAATTTGAATATTGTAGACCATGAACAGGAAGAACCTGAAATCTCATATCAGGCAGATGCAAGTGCAAGTTCAACTGAATTTCGAAATGAAATGAAAGATGAAATCGCACCGACTTGCGTTGCGCTTGCTCAAATTGTCCTCTTGGGGCCTCCAATTTATAACTGACCCAGGCCTCTCCAAACCTCTGAATGGGCCTGCCAATGACGGGGGGGGGGGGATAGTGGCATTTTAAAAGTAATTATTTTGACTTGTATTTGAATTCGTTAAGCAGTTTATTCCCCGACTCCCCTGGAAAAGATCAGTTATAATTTAATTTTCCGAATGAGTTGTATACTGTATGTAGGTTATCGATAAAATTGTTGGTTAATTATTATCGAACTGAAAGAAAAGATCAAATCTCTTATTATTATAGTATAATACTTGTACACATGTGCACCTTTAAGCGTATTTAAGAAAACAATATTATTAAATTATTATTTTGATTTTCAAAATTACTTTTATGTTGTTTAAGCATTTTTATGACGAAAATACATGAATCATTATTTTTGCATGTACGTTATATTTATATAGAAACCAATTATGGCTGCCAGAAAATCTATTCTTCTTGTATTATCATTGGTCATGTGTCTTGTCATCTTTAAAGAAGCAGAAGCAAGTTGTTATGATGATTGGAGCAGGTGCAGTAAATGGAGCTCCGCGGCCACTGGAATACTGTGGAAAGATTGCTCAGATCGATGCATCAAAGACAAGAAAAAGAGAGGTGGACGGTGCGTGGAAGTTGCCAATACTTGCTGGCTTTTACCAAAGAGCACAAAAGTTCTTCAATGTCAATGTTTTTAATGGATATTCAAACAGATTATAAGTCAAGAATTTACCGTGCAGTAGAATATAAAACTCAATTAAACTTGACTTAATTTGCTGTATAGTATTGCTTATTAATAACAGCGTTAAAGGGTTATTATTAGTTACAACTTATTGTTTTTCAATAAGCTAATTGACAAGAGTTTTTTTGCATTTCTTTAGTATGTATATGTTACAGTATATTATCAATAAAAAATTAAATGTAATATTGTTGTGACTTACTTCAAGTTATACGAATAGATATATCTTACACCAGTAAGAAGAGTGTTCAGTATTTTCACCAATTTTCATTTCAGTTATTCATGAAAAGTCTAATATTGAAATTGAAATTTAGACTAGGCTTTTTTTATTAAGATCATTAAATGATCAAACTCCTCGTATGACCTAGATTTAAAAAGTTTGTAACTTTAAAAATACATCAACTTCATAATTCAAAACGTTTCAACATTTATCAAAACAGTTACGTTTCAACATTATTCAAAACAGTTAAATTGAATAATGAATAATAAGATTTTCTACAAAAATTCATTCAAGAAAACTGTTAGATTTGCAATACAAATCTTATCCCGTGTGAACTACTCAAGAATTTAATTATAAAGTTTAATCATAGGCTTAGATAAGATTTATAAGTGAACTCCTAGACCAAATTTGAAACATAGCATAATAATCCTTTTCGTTATTCACAGTCTTATTTAATTATGTTTTAAATTTTCATTAATTAACTTCTATGATGCTTTCTTCACATCTGGGATGGATTGACTTTTCCGCACCTCAGAATTGTCAGATCTCTGAAAACGTATGGTTCATTATAAAGTGCAACATACGATACATCCACTTCACTAGTACACTGTTTCATAATAAACGTCTCTAGCATTTTAGTATACTTTAATTATATGATTGTTCTGCAACAGAACATCTCAATCCAAATTTCTAATCACTGTTGCTGAAATAAAAATAGTTTGACATTATAAACATTTATAGTTCAATGACGAATAATTATAATATCACTTAATATTTCCTATGTTAAAACTGCTATTAATGTATCCAACTTTGCGACTATCCCAACTCCGAAAAGATTCCTCCAGACGATGAAACGGGATGGGATAAAGATTTCTAACAGTGATGGGCACAATAGTATTTTCAAAATAGTATTTTATTTTCAAAATAGAAAATACTATTTTATTTTGTATTTTCAAAATACTTTTTAAAAGTATTTTGCCCATCACTGATTTCTAATCAATATAATATCTTCTTCATTAATTGTATCACAAATGATATTATTTTAAAAGCTGATTATAATTACAGGAATGGATGCAGGATTTGGGAGCTGGTTACCTGGGTAGCGGTTTATTATAATAGGGGGGAGACTCTTTTATACTCTCACTTTATTTAAAGTGAGAGTAAAAAAATATTATTTAAATATGTCTTTTAATATTAAAGGCATACTTTATTTTGTAAAATGTAATTTTCCATTGCATCATTGGAAAATTATATTTGAAATATTATTTCGATGATTCACTATTTCTCTAGAACCGCAACTGCATGGCAATAATCTCTTTCGTTAAATTTAGATTAATGCCTTAAATTCATTGAAAAGGTTCATTTATCAACATTTGGCCTATATAAACATTACAAGTTAACGGACTATAACAATATATTCTTAGAATTTTTTAAGTCTAACGACCTATATATGCATTATAAACAGGCTAAACTATAAATAATGTAAACATTAAAAAGAAACTATAAACATATTTTTGTCTAAAAAATAAATGTTTTTATCTATATACAATATATAAACATTTACATTTAGTTTAAATAAATGCAATACATTTGTAATTCAATCTTTATTTTGATCACTTTATAACATTGGCCTATAGTAAATGTTTGTAACCAGTATAGGCCTACTTTGGGATGGCGAGATATCGCCATCCTAAAGTAGGACTCACACCTCACTAGAAAACAAATAATCGAATTAGAATGAATTTAGAAATTTCAAATTGAGGTAGTAAAAAAGTAGCCAATTAGAGTTATTCCGGTTAATTCAGATATCAACAGAATTGTAATTATCAGTGACTTAACGAAGAATTAACCAACAATTGGGGGTTTCATAAAAAGTTAAACTAATAACCTTCGTTATATAGGTTATCACTCACTTTTGCAATTTTTCGTATCAATTTTGATCCGATTACATGTGTTAACGCCACCTATATGAACTCAACGCAAAAGATTCAGTAAATCGTCACACAGGGGTGATGCGGTTAGCCTCTAAAATCACGTTTTCAACAAGAAAAAATTGAAAAAAATATTTCGACTTCGGGGTAGGTTATAACCCCCACAATATCCCCTTGCCTACGCCACTAGTAATTATATCCTTTCACTTTAATTCTTTATCCTTACTTTCGGAATTCAGGAAGTGAAAGTTGCAAACAAGTTTTGTTATAATTTTGTATAAGCCTATTGAAACTATATAAATAGGAATAATGTGACAATAAAGTCATTCTATATCTTCGTATGTGTCTAACTGCATCCGTAGTTCATAAATCACAGCTTCTCCGGTTTGCTGATATTTTCTGTTAAATTGAAAAACTTTCAAAGTTGACTTGCAAAGTTCAAGCGAAATTACTCTGTAAGTAAGTATTACAATTCATATCAGTATATCAACTCGTATAATTATAGTAAAATATATTTGCTAGATTTAATGTGCATAAGATATAATAAGCCTGTACACGAAATTTTTGTAGGATGGGCCAAAACAATGGTCCACGAATAAAATTTTCAACAAGAGCTCGAAAAGTGCAAAACAGTAAATTAAGAACAATGATATTTATCATATTTGTTTTTTTAACGTAAAATTTGAAAAATTTGAAACATAAAAAAGTGTCCAGCCAAACAATATCCAAACAAAATCAGTTATTTATTCTTCAATGAATTTTTCCACCTGAAGATACAATTAATAATATAAAGTGAATCACTTTATATTATCAGTTGTAACGGTGTCACGGTGATTTTGTTAAAGCATGATTTACATTTTTGACTCCGAGTTGTACTTTGTGGGCCGTATGCCGGTATGTAGCGGCAAAAGATTTTTATTTTTTGCTAGCAAACATTTCTGACCCTATTTATAGAAATTTTGTCATTTTATCATAATGTTATTGGGTCACATTTCTATAAATAGGGTCAGAATGTTTGCTAGCAAAAATAATTAAAAATCTTTGGATGCTGCATACCAGCATTAGTGTTTCAGTGCGAAGAAGAAATTGGTTAAAAGCCAAAATGTAGTATGTAAAAAAAATAAATGTCTATTTTTCAGGAGGTGTGCGGGCGCCCATGAGCCTGTATATATCATTGATATTTATTCTGGGCTTTATAATTTCAGAAAAATCGTCGTCAAATCGCCTAAATCGTAGAAAATAACTTGAAAATGCGCGCAAAAGGAAAAAGTGATCCTACAGAGACAATAAAAACAGAAAACTGCATCTGTAGGCCTAAGGTCCTAAATGTAACGCAGGGCTTACGAATTACGTCATTTTTATGCAATAAGCTAAGAAAGTTGCAGAAGTAAAAAATACTCGAAGATCAAAACAATTCTGACGATTAGGTTTATTAAAAATCTTGTAAATATAGGCTATATTTTGATTAATACGCAGATTAAATGAAAAAATAAATAAGTTCTATTTATGATAGGCTTACTATATAGTATCACGCCTTTAGACACAAGCAACAATATTAGTCAAATTAATTTTTGTGTTGTTCAAGTGTCTTTATAACTAACATCTATTAACTATTCTTTTTAAATGTAATATTTTATGCATTAATTTTCTTCGTACAGAATTAACGATGGCCGCCAGCAAGCTTATTCTTCTTGTAGTAGTAGCATTGGTCATGTGTCTTGTCATCTTTAAAGAAGCAGAAGCAAGTTGTTGGAGTGACTGGAGCAGATGCAGCAGATGGAGCTCCGCGGGCACTGGAAGGCTATGGGATGATTGCTCAACTCAATGCAAAGACAAGGGAAATAGTGGTGGAAGTTGCGTAGAGATTAACAATACTTGTTGGCTGTTATCAGAGAATACGAAAGTTCTTCAATGTCAGTGTTATTAATGGCTATTCAAGAACATCATCAGTATACGCCGACAATAGAGTGTTATGCTGACTTAAATTTGACTTTAATTGTTAATATCGCTTAATAAGAGCGTTGAATGGTTATCATTATTATTATTTACAACTTTTTTCGCCTTTAGTATTGCTTTTCTCTTATTTAGTAGCCTATGTTTATATTGTATATTAAATAAAAAATGAAATGTAATATTGTTGCGACTTATTTCAAGTTATTTAAAAAACAAATCTCTATTATCAGAAACTTTGCTAGTATTTATATAGGCAAACAAGTAAATGACCCCCCCCCCCCCAGCAGAGTTCAAAGTTTTAATAGGTCTTTAGGTCAATAAATAGAGGCATTTAAAACAAAATTTCTCGTTAATGTCAAATAAAATAATAAGAAGATTTATGATTTAGATTTATTTACTTTCTTTATGTAATTATTTATGTATGAAAATAAATTGAAAACTAAATTTCTTTAATCATTTAAACGAAATAATTTCTTAATTACCTTAATTATCGCTTTATTTATAAAATATGAACTTTAGGCGCTATTCTGTTTTTTAATTAGGTTTTAAGTTCTATTTTTATTTTATTCTTGATTAGTTATAAATTAATTTGACATAAAATACAATCTAGAATTTATTGTTACTATTAGTTTAATATTACTACTAATGAGAATATATTTAATAAAAACGATATCGATAGTATAATAAATATATAATAATAAATATAACGTTGATAGCTGCTTAGACTGAGATATATTCCTACAAAATGACGTCCAGACTTCTACAGAAAGTTTCTTTAGTTGGAAAGCGAACATTACTTGCTTCTAATAACTCCACAAGTGCATTACCTTCTATTTATAAATTTAATTCTCGCTCTTTAAACGAATTTTATCCCATAAATGACGATGTATTCGGACTGACGGACGAACAGAAACAACTGAGGCAGACTGTTTTCCAGTTTTCCCAGAAAGAGATCGCACCAAAAGCTGCAGAGATTGATCGAGAAAATACTTTCAAGGATATGAAAGAATTTTGGCTAAAATGTGGCAGTTTAGGTCGGTTTAAATTATTAGACTTTCGTGAGGTTATAGATAAATATTTTTATTTCTTAGAAGTTGATTTTGTTGCAAACTGTGATGCAATATATTACTTAAAATGTTAGGAAATAAGATGTCAAGTTGATAGAAAATAATGGATTAATGTTGTATTAAGAATACTAACCTGTGATTATTCTTAAATTAGTATCAACTCAGTTGTTTATATCAATTGCTGAATCTTTGCATCCTCCAATAGTAAATTTCTATTCATTCACATTTTTATTACTAGTAGTATTAGCCTATATTTGACCAAGGGTGGAAAAAACCTACTTTTCTTCAAAACAAAAATTAGATTTTTAGGTTTTTTAGGTTTTTTAAGGTTTTTTAGGTTTTTTATTCCACAGTTACAAAGCTACAAATTATAACCAGAAGTGTAATGTTAAACTATTGGCTTGACTATGACTTGACTAATAGCTTAACTATTAATTAGCAGCATTTGTTAAATGTTAATGTCTAATTGTAAATGTTATTCAATTCAGATGTTCCCAGCATCACTCAATTTCAGAGTTTTCAGATTGTTCATTGTCACTTAGCGCACACTCTAATTTAGTACCATCGGTAAGCGAACGGTGGTTTGTCTTGATAGAGACAATCTTCTCAACAGATTCCTCACTCAGAGAATTGATAATCTTCGAGTGAACAAATCCAACTCCAAATTCAAAACTAATCTCTTGTATAAATTGCATCGACTAAGTTAAGTCAGAAACTTGAAAAACTAAAAAACCTAAAAAACCTAATTTTCCGGCTTTTAGGTTTTTTTAGGTTTTTTAAAAAAACCTAAAAAACCTAAAACCTAAAAAACATACTTTTGCCACCCCTGTATTTGACATGTTGAATTAGACACAATATATCGACATTATAATGCATTTATCCAGTTGATGTATATTTTAATTTTATAGGCCTATATTTAAAAGAATAAGTTTAATTTTCTGTTCTAATCATATTCTTATAGAGTTAAAGAAGTAGCTATTTTAATATACATATTAAAATTACGTTATTTCAAAACAGTGATAGAAATAAAGTTTTGCATTTATCATATCACTTACAGTTTAGTTAGATTGTTATTTGTAATCTTATTTAGGTCATATCTAGATTACACTAATTACTATTTTGCAAATATCGAATATCGTAGAATTATTATTAAATTTACTGCATAGGACTTCTTGGACTCACTGCTCCTGCTAAGTACGGAGGCACTGAAGGCAAGTATCTCGATCACGTCATTGTCATGGAAGAAATGACGAGAGCTAGCGCTTCGGTGTCATTAAGCTACGGCGCTCACTCTAACCTCTGCGTCAACCAGATCACTCGCTACGGCACTGACGAGCAGAAAGAAAAATACCTCCCTCGACTTTGCACGGGTGAGATTATAGGCGCGCTTGCTATGAGCGAGAGCAATGCCGGTTCAGACGTCATTTCCATGCGAACGCGTGCCGATAAAAAGGGCGATCGTTATATTCTAAACGGCACAAAGTTTTGGATCACGAACGGACCAAACGCTGACGTTATCGTTGTCTACGCGAAGACTAATCCATCCGCTGATAAACCCCAACACGGTATAACGGCGTTCATTATCGAGAAAGGAATGCCTGGATTCAGTGCATCACCCAAACTTGACAAACTTGGTATGAGAGGATCAGACACGAGTGAGCTTGTGTTTGAAAACTGTTCCATCCATGAGTCTCAAGTATTAGGTCCCCTCAACAGAGGCGCTTACGTTCTCTTCAGCGGGTTAGATATCGAGAGAGTGTTCCTAGCATCTGGTCCTGTCGGCATTATGCAAGCGTGCTGCGATGTTGCATTCCGTTACGCTCACGAGAGAGAACAATTCGGAGAGAAAATCGGGCATTTTCAAATGATCCAAGCCAAAATGGCGGATATGTATACGAGATTAAGCGCATCGCGGTGTTATTTGTATAATGTTGCGAGAGCTTTGGATGCTGGGAAGAGCGCGTCAAAGGATTGCGCGGCGGTGGCGTTATATACAGCGGAGATGGGGACAAAATGCGCGCTTGATGCTATTCAGATACTGGGAGGGAATGGATATATAAATGATTATCCGTGCGGGAGGTTTTTGCGCGATGCTAAGTTGGTGGAGATAGGAGGTGGGACTACGGAAATACGCAGGCTGTTGATTGGTCGGGCGATAAATGCAGAGTATAGATGATTATTTGAATTATTGCTCAAATAGTAGAATTATGTAAATTGTGGAATTATTCAAAATTATTTAAATTATTAAATTATTTACATAATTATTTAAATAATACAGCTATTCAAATTTTACAAGTACTCAAGTAATACAATGTTCAAGCAACATATCACATAACATATTGATTACTTTTGTTGTAATATATATATTAAACATTCAATATAATATATTTATATATACTCTATGTATAAATATACAGCATATATAATTATTTAAATAGTATAATGTTAAAAAACTTATTACAACATAACATACTGATTATTTTCGTTGTAATATATATTCAACATTCAAGTGAATATGTATAGTTATACAGTATATATATACTCTCTGTATAAATATAGAGTATATATAAATTTTACTAATACATGTATTTTATAAATTTTAGTTTCGTATTGGACTGTAAATACATTGTGTGATTTAACTAAATTTAATAAAGTTTTATATTTGGTATTGGACTGAGAAGCAGTTGACAGTCAGTTGGGTTTCAAAATGAACCAGATTTAAATGTCTTCACGCTTAATAATAAACATTGGTGTGTAACAAACATTGGTATATTCTTAGTGTGCTACTTGGATTAATATATTTATCTTTCTTGAGAAAGTATATATTTAATTTATTTTTATATTTTTTGCAAGTTTTTAATGGAAGAAGTTTGTTCGAGGAGGGGCGGGGTCGCTGTATCATTTTTCATTGTTTTAATTTATAATTTTATATTTTAACATTTAATATATATACCGATATGTACAGTAACATTATATAGTGGATATAACATATATTATACAGTATATATAATAAATATTATACAGTAGACATAATATATATTATACATGTAAGGTGGGTCAAAAAGAGTGATACAGTCATTTAATCATAAAAGTGTTAATGCATTCAAAAGCTATGAAGTGTTTTTCTAATTTTGTTGGATACACTTATTACTTTTTCACTTGTGGGTTATTTTCGGGGTACCCTATATAATATATATAATATTTATATAATAAATGTATAAATATAATTTAATTGTTTATAATCATGCATAATTATGTTATAATATAAAGAATATTAGTGTTATTTTTATTTATTTTAGCATCGTGCAGTTTCTGTACTTTATACTGTGATACAATTATGTGATATTCATCAATTGCATTGTTCCTAGACAGTTAAACAAACATTAACCTGCACAAGAAAAAAAAGCACAAGTATTATTATTATATAACTGATATGAAATGAATGAAATAATCAATGCAGATAGTTGTTCAATTTACTTCAACTTTTGATGAACAAATCAACTTATAATACACTCATAACCTTAAAATATTAATCATTGGTTATCTTAGATAATTGAATGAATATTTTGGATTAATTTTTCTGAGTGTGCTTATTAGTTTTACTGTGTACACAGTAAAACTAATAAGCACACTCAGAAAAATTAATCCAAAATATTCATTCAATTATCTAAGATAACCAATGATTAATATTTTAAGGTTATGAGTGTATTATAAGTTGATTTGTTCATCAAAAGTTGAAGTAAATTGAACAACTATCTGCATTGATTATTTCATTCATTTCATATCAGTTATATAATAATAATACTTGTGCTTTTTTTTCTTGTGCAGGTTAATGTTTGTTTAACTGTCTAGGAACAATGCAATTGATGAATATCACATAATTGTATCACAGTATAAAGTACAGAAACTGCACGATGCTAAAATAAATAAAAATAACACTAATATTCTTTATATTATAACATAATTATGCATGATTATAAACAATTAAATTATATTTATACATTTATTATATAAATATTATATATATTATATAGGGTACCCCGAAAATAACCCACAAGTGAAAAAGTAATAAGTGTATCCAACAAAATTAGAAAAACACTTCATAGCTTTTGAATGCATTAACACTTTTATGATTAAATGACTGTATCACTCTTTTTGACCCACCTTACATGTATAATATATATTATGTCTACTGTATAATATTTATTATATATACTGTATAATATATGTTATATCCACTATATAATGTTACTGTACATATCGGTATATATATTAAATGTTAAAATATAAAATTATAAATTAAAACAATGAAAAATGATACAGCGACCCCGCCCCTCCTCGAACAAACTTCTTCCATTAAAAACTTGCAAAAAATATAAAAATAAATTAAATATATACTTTCTCAAGAAAGATAAATATATTAATCCAAGTAGCACACTAAGAATATACCAATGTTTGTTACACACCAATGTTTATTATTAAGCGTGAAGACATTTAAATCTGGTTCATTTTGAAACCCAACTGACTGTCAACTGCTTCTCAGTCCAATACCAAATATAAAACTTTATTAAATTTAGTTAAATCACACAATGTATTTACAGTCCAATACGAAACTAAAATTTATAAAATACATGTATTAGTAAAATTTATATATACTCTATATTTATACAGAGAGTATATATATACTGTATAACTATACATATTCACTTGAATGTTGAATATATATTACAACGAAAATAATCAGTATGTTATGTTGTAATAAGTTTTTTAACATTATACTATTTAAATAATTATATATGCTGTATATTTATACATAGAGTATATATAAATATATTATATTGAATGTTTAATATATATATTACAACAAAAGTAATCAATATGTTATGTGATATGTTGCTTGAACATTGTATTACTTGAGTACTTGTAAAATTTGAATAGCTGTATTATTTAAATAATTATGTAAATAATTTAATAATTTAAATAATTTTGAATAATTCCACAATTTACATAATTCTACTATTTGAGCAATAATTCAAATAATCATCTATACTCTGCATTTATCGCCCGACCAATCAACAGCCTGCGTATTTCCGTAGTCCCACCTCCTATCTCCACCAACTTAGCATCGCGCAAAAACCTCCCGCACGGATAATCATTTATATATCCATTCCCTCCCAGTATCTGAATAGCATCAAGCGCGCATTTTGTCCCCATCTCCGCTGTATATAACGCCACCGCCGCGCAATCCTTTGACGCGCTCTTCCCAGCATCCAAAGCTCTCGCAACATTATACAAATAACACCGCGATGCGCTTAATCTCGTATACATATCCGCCATTTTGGCTTGGATCATTTGAAAATGCCCGATTTTCTCTCCGAATTGTTCTCTCTCGTGAGCGTAACGGAATGCAACATCGCAGCACGCTTGCATAATGCCGACAGGACCAGATGCTAGGAACACTCTCTCGATATCTAACCCGCTGAAGAGAACGTAAGCGCCTCTGTTGAGGGGACCTAATACTTGAGACTCATGGATGGAACAGTTTTCAAACACAAGCTCACTCGTGTCTGATCCTCTCATACCAAGTTTGTCAAGTTTGGGTGATGCACTGAATCCAGGCATTCCTTTCTCGATAATGAACGCCGTTATACCGTGTTGGGGTTTATCAGCGGATGGATTAGTCTTCGCGTAGACAACGATAACGTCAGCGTTTGGTCCGTTCGTGATCCAAAACTTTGTGCCGTTTAGAATATAACGATCGCCCTTTTTATCGGCACGCGTTCGCATGGAAATGACGTCTGAACCGGCATTGCTCTCGCTCATAGCAAGCGCGCCTATAATCTCACCCGTGCAAAGTCGAGGGAGGTATTTTTCTTTCTGCTCGTCAGTGCCGTAGCGAGTGATCTGGTTGACGCAGAGGTTAGAGTGAGCGCCGTAGCTTAATGACACCGAAGCGCTAGCTCTCGTCATTTCTTCCATGACAATGACGTGATCGAGATACTTGCCTTCAGTGCCTCCGTACTTAGCAGGAGCAGTGAGTCCAAGAAGTCCTATGCAGTAAATTTAATAATAATTCTACGATATTCGATATTTGCAAAATAGTAATTAGTGTAATCTAGATATGACCTAAATAAGATTACAAATAACAATCTAACTAAACTGTAAGTGATATGATAAATGCAAAACTTTATTTCTATCACTGTTTTGAAATAACGTAATTTTAATATGTATATTAAAATAGCTACTTCTTTAACTCTATAAGAATATGATTAGAACAGAAAATTAAACTTATTCTTTTAAATATAGGCCTATAAAATTAAAATATACATCAACTGGATAAATGCATTATAATGTCGATATATTGTGTCTAATTCAACATGTCAAATACAGGGGTGGCAAAAGTATGTTTTTTAGGTTTTAGGTTTTTTAGGTTTTTTTAAAAAACCTAAAAAAACCTAAAAGCCGGAAAATTAGGTTTTTTAGGTTTTTTAGTTTTTCAAGTTTCTGACTTAACTTAGTCGATGCAATTTATACAAGAGATTAGTTTTGAATTTGGAGTTGGATTTGTTCACTCGAAGATTATCAATTCTCTGAGTGAGGAATCTGTTGAGAAGATTGTCTCTATCAAGACAAACCACCGTTCGCTTACCGATGGTACTAAATTAGAGTGTGCGCTAAGTGACAATGAACAATCTGAAAACTCTGAAATTGAGTGATGCTGGGAACATCTGAATTGAATAACATTTACAATTAGACATTAACATTTAACAAATGCTGCTAATTAATAGTTAAGCTATTAGTCAAGTCATAGTCAAGCCAATAGTTTAACATTACACTTCTGGTTATAATTTGTAGCTTTGTAACTGTGGAATAAAAAACCTAAAAAACCTTAAAAAACCTAAAAAACCTAAAAATCTAATTTTTGTTTTGAAGAAAAGTAGGTTTTTTCCACCCTTGGTCAAATATAGGCTAATACTACTAGTAATAAAAATGTGAATGAATAGAAATTTACTATTGGAGGATGCAAAGATTCAGCAATTGATATAAACAACTGAGTTGATACTAATTTAAGAATAATCACAGGTTAGTATTCTTAATACAACATTAATCCATTATTTTCTATCAACTTGACATCTTATTTCCTAACATTTTAAGTAATATATTGCATCACAGTTTGCAACAAAATCAACTTCTAAGAAATAAAAATATTTATCTATAACCTCACGAAAGTCTAATAATTTAAACCGACCTAAACTGCCACATTTTAGCCAAAATTCTTTCATATCCTTGAAAGTATTTTCTCGATCAATCTCTGCAGCTTTTGGTGCGATCTCTTTCTGGGAAAACTGGAAAACAGTCTGCCTCAGTTGTTTCTGTTCGTCCGTCAGTCCGAATACATCGTCATTTATGGGATAAAATTCGTTTAAAGAGCGAGAATTAAATTTATAAATAGAAGGTAATGCACTTGTGGAGTTATTAGAAGCAAGTAATGTTCGCTTTCCAACTAAAGAAACTTTCTGTAGAAGTCTGGACGTCATTTTGTAGGAATATATCTCAGTCTAAGCAGCTATCAACGTTATATTTATTATTATATATTTATTATACTATCGATATCGTTTTTATTAAATATATTCTCATTAGTAGTAATATTAAACTAATAGTAACAATAAATTCTAGATTGTATTTTATGTCAAATTAATTTATAACTAATCAAGAATAAAATAAAAATAGAACTTAAAACCTAATTAAAAAACAGAATAGCGCCTAAAGTTCATATTTTATAAATAAAGCGATAATTAAGGTAATTAAGAAATTATTTCGTTTAAATGATTAAAGAAATTTAGTTTTCAATTTATTTTCATACATAAATAATTACATAAAGAAAGTAAATAAATCTAAATCATAAATCTTCTTATTATTTTATTTGACATTAACGAGAAATTTTGTTTTAAATGCCTCTATTTATTGACCTAAAGACCTATTAAAACTTTGAACTCTGCTGGGGGGGGGGGGGTCATTTACTTGTTTGCCTATATAAATACTAGCAAAGTTTCTGATAATAGAGATTTGTTTTTTAAATAACTTGAAATAAGTCGCAACAATATTACATTTCATTTTTTATTTAATATACAATATAAACATAGGCTACTAAATAAGAGAAAAGCAATACTAAAGGCGAAAAAAGTTGTAAATAATAATAATGATAACCATTCAACGCTCTTATTAAGCGATATTAACAATTAAAGTCAAATTTAAGTCAGCATAACACTCTATTGTCGGCGTATACTGATGATGTTCTTGAATAGCCATTAATAACACTGACATTGAAGAACTTTCGTATTCTCTGATAACAGCCAACAAGTATTGTTAATCTCTACGCAACTTCCACCACTATTTCCCTTGTCTTTGCATTGAGTTGAGCAATCATCCCATAGCCTTCCAGTGCCCGCGGAGCTCCATCTGCTGCATCTGCTCCAGTCACTCCAACAACTTGCTTCTGCTTCTTTAAAGATGACAAGACACATGACCAATGCTACTACTACAAGAAGAATAAGCTTGCTGGCGGCCATCGTTAATTCTGTACGAAGAAAATTAATGCATAAAATATTACATTTAAAAAGAATAGTTAATAGATGTTAGTTATAAAGACACTTGAACAACACAAAAATTAATTTGACTAATATTGTTGCTTGTGTCTAAAGGCGTGATACTATATAGTAAGCCTATCATAAATAGAACTTATTTATTTTTTCATTTAATCTGCGTATTAATCAAAATATAGCCTATATTTACAAGATTTTTAATAAACCTAATCGTCAGAATTGTTTTGATCTTCGAGTATTTTTTACTTCTGCAACTTTCTTAGCTTATTGCATAAAAATGACGTAATTCGTAAGCCCTGCGTTACATTTAGGACCTTAGGCCTACAGATGCAGTTTTCTGTTTTTATTGTCTCTGTAGGATCACTTTTTCCTTTTGCGCGCATTTTCAAGTTATTTTCTACGATTTAGGCGATTTGACGACGATTTTTCTGAAATTATAAAGCCCAGAATAAATATCAATGATATATACAGGCTCATGGGCGCCCGCACACCTCCTGAAAAATAGACATTTATTTTTTTTACATACTACATTTTGGCTTTTAACCAATTTCTTCTTCGCACTGAAACACTAATGCTGGTATGCAGCATCCAAAGATTTTTAATTATTTTTGCTAGCAAACATTCTGACCCTATTTATAGAAATGTGACCCAATAACATTATGATAAAATGACAAAATTTCTATAAATAGGGTCAGAAATGTTTGCTAGCAAAAAATAAAAATCTTTTGCCGCTACATACCGGCATACGGCCCACAAAGTACAACTCGGAGTCAAAAATGTAAATCATGCTTTAACAAAATCACCGTGACACCGTTACAACTGATAATATAAAGTGATTCACTTTATATTATTAATTGTATCTTCAGGTGGAAAAATTCATTGAAGAATAAATAACTGATTTTGTTTGGATATTGTTTGGCTGGACACTTTTTTATGTTTCAAATTTTTCAAATTTTACGTTAAAAAAACAAATATGATAAATATCATTGTTCTTAATTTACTGTTTTGCACTTTTCGAGCTCTTGTTGAAAATTTTATTCGTGGACCATTGTTTTGGCCCATCCTACAAAAATTTCGTGTACAGGCTTATTATATCTTATGCACATTAAATCTAGCAAATATATTTTACTATAATTATACGAGTTGATATACTGATATGAATTGTAATACTTACTTACAGAGTAATTTCGCTTGAACTTTGCAAGTCAACTTTGAAAGTTTTTCAATTTAACAGAAAATATCAGCAAACCGGAGAAGCTGTGATTTATGAACTACGGATGCAGTTAGACACATACGAAGATATAGAATGACTTTATTGTCACATTATTCCTATTTATATAGTTTCAATAGGCTTATACAAAATTATAACAAAACTTGTTTGCAACTTTCACTTCCTGAATTCCGAAAGTAAGGATAAAGAATTAAAGTGAAAGGATATAATTACTAGTGGCGTAGGCAAGGGGATATTGTGGGGGTTATAACCTACCCCGAAGTCGAAATATTTTTTTCAATTTTTTCTTGTTGAAAACGTGATTTTAGAGGCTAACCGCATCACCCCTGTGTGACGATTTACTGAATCTTTTGCGTTGAGTTCATATAGGTGGCGTTAACACATGTAATCGGATCAAAATTGATACGAAAAATTGCAAAAGTGAGTGATAACCTATATAACGAAGGTTATTAGTTTAACTTTTTATGAAACCCCCAATTGTTGGTTAATTCTTCGTTAAGTCACTGATAATTACAATTCTGTTGATATCTGAATTAACCGGAATAACTCTAATTGGCTACTTTTTTACTACCTCAATTTGAAATTTCTAAATTCATTCTAATTCGATTATTTGTTTTCTAGTGAGGTGTGAGTCCTACTTTAGGATGGCGATATCTCGCCATCCCAAAGTAGGCCTATACTGGTTACAAACATTTACTATAGGCCAATGTTATAAAGTGATCAAAATAAAGATTGAATTACAAATGTATTGCATTTATTTAAACTAAATGTAAATGTTTATATATTGTATATAGATAAAAACATTTATTTTTTAGACAAAAATATGTTTATAGTTTCTTTTTAATGTTTACATTATTTATAGTTTAGCCTGTTTATAATGCATATATAGGTCGTTAGACTTAAAAAATTCTAAGAATATATTGTTATAGTCCGTTAACTTGTAATGTTTATATAGGCCAAATGTTGATAAATGAACCTTTTCAATGAATTTAAGGCATTAATCTAAATTTAACGAAAGAGATTATTGCCATGCAGTTGCGGTTCTAGAGAAATAGTGAATCATCGAAATAATATTTCAAATATAATTTTCCAATGATGCAATGGAAAATTACATTTTACAAAATAAAGTATGCCTTTAATATTAAAAGACATATTTAAATAATATTTTTTTACTCTCACTTTAAATAAAGTGAGAGTATAAAAGAGTCTCCCCCCTATTATAATAAACCGCTACCCAGGTAACCAGCTCCCAAATCCTGCATCCATTCCTGTAATTATAATCAGCTTTTAAAATAATATCATTTGTGATACAATTAATGAAGAAGATATTATATTGATTAGAAATCAGTGATGGGCAAAATACTTTTAAAAAGTATTTTGAAAATACAAAATAAAATAGTATTTTCTATTTTGAAAATAAAATACTATTTTGAAAATACTATTGTGCCCATCACTGTTAGAAATCTTTATCCCATCCCGTTTCATCGTCTGGAGGAATCTTTTCGGAGTTGGGATAGTCGCAAAGTTGGATACATTAATAGCAGTTTTAACATAGGAAATATTAAGTGATATTATAATTATTCGTCATTGAACTATAAATGTTTATAATGTCAAACTATTTTTATTTCAGCAACAGTGATTAGAAATTTGGATTGAGATGTTCTGTTGCAGAACAATCATATAATTAAAGTATACTAAAATGCTAGAGACGTTTATTATGAAACAGTGTACTAGTGAAGTGGATGTATCGTATGTTGCACTTTATAATGAACCATACGTTTTCAGAGATCTGACAATTCTGAGGTGCGGAAAAGTCAATCCATCCCAGATGTGAAGAAAGCATCATAGAAGTTAATTAATGAAAATTTAAAACATAATTAAATAAGACTGTGAATAACGAAAAGGATTATTATGCTATGTTTCAAATTTGGTCTAGGAGTTCACTTATAAATCTTATCTAAGCCTATGATTAAACTTTATAATTAAATTCTTGAGTAGTTCACACGGGATAAGATTTGTATTGCAAATCTAACAGTTTTCTTGAATGAATTTTTGTAGAAAATCTTATTATTCATTATTCAATTTAACTGTTTTGAATAATGTTGAAACGTAACTGTTTTGATAAATGTTGAAACGTTTTGAATTATGAAGTTGATGTATTTTTAAAGTTACAAACTTTTTAAATCTAGGTCATACGAGGAGTTTGATCATTTAATGATCTTAATAAAAAAAGCCTAGTCTAAATTTCAATTTCAATATTAGACTTTTCATGAATAACTGAAATGAAAATTGGTGAAAATACTGAACACTCTTCTTACTGGTGTAAGATATATCTATTCGTATAACTTGAAGTAAGTCACAACAATATTACATTTAATTTTTTATTGATAATATACTGTAACATATACATACTAAAGAAATGCAAAAAAACTCTTGTCAATTAGCTTATTGAAAAACAATAAGTTGTAACTAATAATAACCCTTTAACGCTGTTATTAATAAGCAATACTATACAGCAAATTAAGTCAAGTTTAATTGAGTTTTATATTCTACTGCACGGTAAATTCTTGACTTATAATCTGTTTGAATATCCATTAAAAACATTGACATTGAAGAACTTTTGTGCTCTTTGGTAAAAGCCAGCAAGTATTGGCAACTTCCACGCACCGTCCACCTCTCTTTTTCTTGTCTTTGATGCATCGATCTGAGCAATCTTTCCACAGTATTCCAGTGGCCGCGGAGCTCCATTTACTGCACCTGCTCCAATCATCATAACAACTTGCTTCTGCTTCTTTAAAGATGACAAGACACATGACCAATGATAATACAAGAAGAATAGATTTTCTGGCAGCCATAATTGGTTTCTATATAAATATAACGTACATGCAAAAATAATGATTCATGTATTTTCGTCATAAAAATGCTTAAACAACATAAAAGTAATTTTGAAAATCAAAATAATAATTTAATAATATTGTTTTCTTAAATACGCTTAAAGGTGCACATGTGTACAAGTATTATACTATAATAATAAGAGATTTGATCTTTTCTTTCAGTTCGATAATAATTAACCAACAATTTTATCGATAACCTACATACAGTATACAACTCATTCGGAAAATTAAATTATAACTGATCTTTTCCAGGGGAGTCGGGGAATAAACTGCTTAACGAATTCAAATACAAGTCAAAATAATTACTTTTAAAATGCCACTATCCCCCCCCCCCCGTCATTGGCAGGCCCATTCAGAGGTTTGGAGAGGCCTGGGTCAGTTATAAATTGGAGGCCCCAAGAGGACAATTTGAGCAAGCGCAACGCAAGTCGGTGCGATTTCATCTTTCATTTCATTTCGAAATTCAGTTGAACTTGCACTTGCATCTGCCTGATATGAGATTTCAGGTTCTTCCTGTTCATGGTCTACAATATTCAAATTTCCAGCTGGTTGTTGTTCCGAAATGGGGTCTTCTGCAATTGGAACAGCTTCATTTTCAATGTTACCACTGGCACTGACACTTTGAGATTGATTTTCTGATTGAAGTTGAGCTGTATTTTGTGATTTTTTTAAAAACGAATATATTTTCTTTGAGTTGGCTTCTTCAGCCCACTCTCTCCGCCGTCATTTACTTGCACCATTATCAAATTTCTCTTCATTTAAAATTTTTAATGGTATTTGTAAATAATATTGAAATTTTAAAACATAATAAATTTATTTAATTACATGATGTAATCTTTATAATGTTCATTCTATTAGTCGGATTTAGATTTGTAAATTTAGATTTGAAAAAGAAATTAATTTATCAACTTAACTCAACTCTAAGTTAAATTATTTAGTGTAACGTGAAATTTAGAAATATTATTTAATTTATTTTGATGTTTAAAAATGTATTTTGAAAATTTGAGGCCCCTATAAAATCGGAGGTCCAGGCCATATGGCCCATGTGGCTCTCCCTCTGGTAGGGCCTGGTCGTTGGTCGGTGAACACCGTAGAATTCTTAGAATTGCCTTGTATTATAAGATTGACTATTCAAACATTTAACAAAAATCAAAACATAAAAATATCTGGTACTAAATTAGCTTTATAATATACGTAGACAAACTTACAGCGTATTTCTCAGGCTTTAAATACTGGAAATTATCTACAAAACGCGAAGCAAGCTACTTTAAACTTCGTATTCAATTAGAAACTTAGTATGATTTTATTGTCGAATTATTCATAGTTATATAGTATCCATGAGCATACCGGTCTACTTAAAACAATGAGCATGACTTGTTTATAATGGCTTGTTTACAAATTTTTTACTTCTTTCATAAAAGTTTTGAGCATTCAATTGAAAAGATATATAATCCTATTAATCGATAATTAGCTGCTCTTGTCAAGGAAGTCTATACTTAGCTGACTTACCGGCAGCAGTAGTTATTAGTTAGGATTAAGCCATTATTCACTAAGTATACCTGTATACAATGTATACAATGACCTAGATCAAATAAATCTTGAAACTTGTATTGCATTTATTTACTAAATCCTGATATTTACACAGTATAGACGGAAGGGTACGTTTTTAACATAAATTTTTTTTATAGTCTCTCCATAATGTTTAGAAAGATTTATATGAAGATTGATAAAGAAATAAATTTATAGTCTGTTTGTACTGTGTATGTAGGTCTAGACTGATAAATAATAAATTTACAAACTGTTTGTAATGTTTATATAATATACAATATGTTTAGATTACAATAGGTTTAGATTAATAAACAATAATTTTACAATCTGTTTGTAATGTTAATATAGGCCCAATTTTATAAATGAAGCTTTTCAAGGTATATAAGGCATTAATCTAAATTTAACTAACAGATTATTGCCATGCCGTAGCGGTTATATATAGAAAGTAATCATTTCAATATGATGCAATGGAATATTATATTTCACAAAATATAATATGTCGTTTTCTTCCTTTAACATGAGAATAAAAAAGATCCCCCCCCCCCCGGTTACCAGCCCCTCCCCTTTGACAAATCCTGCATCCACTCGTGTAATTATAATCAGCTTTTAAAATAATATCATTTGTGATACAATTTATGAATAAGAAGATAATATATTGATTTAGAAATCTTTATCCCAGCCCGTTTCGTCGTCTGGAGGAATTTCTTCGGCGTTGGGATAGTCGTCAAAGTTGGATACATCAGTTGCACTTTTAACCTATCAAATGTGCAATATTAAGTTAGAATATTGGACATTATAATATAGACGTTTATATATCAAATCATTTTGATTTCAGCAAGAAAGTTTTATGGTTAAGTTAATTGTGCAGCAGCTCAGTCATATAATGAAAGGTATACTAAAATACCGGAGATGCTTAACTACAAAACGGTATTATAATGTAAAAGTTAATAAATAAAGTGAAAATGTGAAAGAAACAACATACAAAAAAAGATTTCAAAATTAATTGTATACTACAGTGTATAATGAAAAGAAGCATTTACAATGCAAAATTTTTCATTGCATTATTATATTAATATGTTTGAACATGAATCAGTGACGAACATAGCATTATTTCAAATTTATATAATCACTCGGGTAACACAATGTCATGTTAAGCTTCAAGTACATATTTCTAATTATTTTTAGTGCCCTTGATGTTAATGTTGAGTATTGAAATTATGTTTAAAGCTTCATACTCGAGGCACAATAGGAGGTTTAATTGTCCGCTTAGTCAATCCATCCCAGTTGAATCCTTCGTACCATTTATGCTTTTGTACATCCTTTAGACCGTTCATCCCATAACCCAACCTTTCTGATGGATTATCCCTTTAAGAAAAAAAATTTATCAAATATAAATAGGATACTTTTCTGTTATTAATAGAAAAGCAAAGTGCAATTTATTTAACAGAAAATAAAACTAGGTTCTTTGGAGTGAAATTTATCAGAGTAAAATTAGCTTTGAATGTTTATTTTATATATAAAAGGAAGTAAAAATTAATGGATTTGTTATGCAAATTGCTCCATAAAAATAATGATCCCCTGATAAACTTAGCAAGTTCATGCTCCAGTGCAGGAGAACTTTAAATGAACTCTTTACAATAATATACAATTCAGCAGAACTATTGCATAGGTGACCTAAACATCATACTCATATAAGGTGACCTAAATATTAGACGCATTAAGATATTCAATAATACTAGCACATTTTAAATATTATTTATCACTGAATAACTGGTATAACTAGCAGCAACAAAACAGGTCTAACTATAATATAATATTTTGTCATATAACAAGTAACAGTGCCAGTAACTGAAATTGCACTTTTGTTATTAAAATTAATTGTTAATGTTTTCTAATAATAGAAAATTTAAAAAAATTGAATTATTTTTACTTATAGATTATAATGATTACTTTATTAGATATATTGCTATAATCAGTATTGCTTAAAAAATATGAAAATTCAGAGAAATATATAACGAATACCGGCATAGTTTTTTGATCAAGTGATGAGCATTGCGAGAGATTTTCCTGGGCACATCTATAGCATCTATACCACGAAGGATTAAGTTGTAAGTCCTCATAGGATCTGATCCAGTAAACGGTGGACTGTTAAATATTTACAGTCATTTAAAATTTACAAACATTTACAATAACTGCTGGATAACTGCTATGCTAGAACCCATTTAAGATATATTTTAAAACTTTCCTCAGTCAATGAATGATACTGTCTTTGGATGAATTGTTATTTAAATAGCTTGAAAATTGACATTTTGCATATAAAATTCACAATTAGTTTAACTTAGACTTTTATGAAGTCTAATAATAATGCCTACAATTATTTATTTTAATATCAATTCAGTGACATAATTGACTAATGCTCATTTATGCACAGAAAAGTTAGTTTCACCAAAGTAGGCTTATACAGTATATTAATATATTAATTTAAACTGCATATTTTTGTTAGAAAATTGACAAAACATTATACTTTGGCATAAAAATAATAAAAGAAGAAAAGTATGATATAATTTCAAGAATAAAAAATAAGTCATAGGCAATTCAATGAATAGAATCATCACACAGTTTTCAGAGTATCATTGCCGCATTGCTCATGATGTATACTCAAATATTTGCATAAATTTTACTTAAGACTCTACCAAAAAATTAGAATATTTAAATAATATGCTAACCTGCCAGTTAACAGCTCAAACATCAGAATTCCAAGTGACCAAAGATCAACAGCGTAATCGTGGCCCTTGTTGAGAATTATCTCCGGGGCCACATACTCAGGGGTCCCGCAAAAAGTCCAGGTCTTGCGGCCTGCACCAACATTTTTGGCAAAACCAAAATCTACCTGGCAATAATTCCGAAAGATTAGTAGGTAGGTCAAATTTACCGAAACAAATCATACAAATTTGTAGAAAAAGGAAATATAAAGGACGGGATTATTTGATAGAAAGTCATATAATTAATCCTGAATTTTAGAAGGAAGAGAAAGAGCTTAATGATTAGATTTGGTTACAATAATGTAGAATGCATTTTAAGGTATTGCATTCAGTCGATTTTTAGAGTTAATAATAAAGACAGTTTTAATCATTGAACCCTAACTATGCCTTGACTTTATAATACTTTTAAAACATTTGAATTATTTTGTCCATTTAATTAATAATTTAATTATTAAATAGTAACTTAATGTAAATGATTAGGTAATGTACTTATTTAATGCAACATTTTTTAAACATTATAAGCCTAACTATTTACAATTAATTATTTAGTATTGTTAAAAAAATTGAGCAATTCTTAGATGACAGAAGAAAGACATGCTGTTTGCAATATGCTGTCACTTATTGCAAAGTTTATTAAATTTAAATGTAGTTCATAAATAATCGGTAGATGGAAATATGAAAAAGTCTTACCAGCTTTATATAACCAGTAAGATCAAGCATAAGGTTCTCTGGTTTTAGATCACGATAAACAATTCCCTTTCTATGTAAATAAGTGAAGGCCTCAATAACACAACCGGTATAGAACCGAGTCATCCATTCATCAAAAGTTCCCCTATTAATACATTGCATGTAAAATGTTGCACAGGAAA
This sequence comes from Oconnorella tubifera, assembly GCA_034700105.1. Classification (NCBI taxonomy): domain Eukaryota; kingdom Metazoa; phylum Annelida; class Clitellata; order Enchytraeida; family Enchytraeidae; genus Oconnorella; species Oconnorella tubifera. Next base: position 30,907 of record JAQIXG010000428.1, read on the forward strand.
TATTATCAAGAAAATCATTAATTATAGCAATAAGGCAGATATTTAACTACAAAAAACGTGACAAAGTAGAAAATGTGGCTTCTTTTCACTGTCGAAAAGATGTATGAAACTGTTTCTTAAACAAGCTTTATATGTAGCTTTTTCTAATTTAAATTTTAAACAATCTACAGATAGAGAGATTATACCTGTATATGTAAAAAAGTGCTTTCTAGCTTATTGAAAACTTTGAATTATTATAGATTACATTAGAATTATTACCCATTTTTAATGACTATGAGTAAAAACGTACATATCACATCAAAATTTTCATTTCATTTTATCATAATGTTTATAATTATTAAATTAAGGAAACTAATCGTTATTAAAATGATACCTATCTCGAAGAATGGTCCAAAGTTCCCCACCAAGGCACGCTTCTAATATCATATACAAGTATTTGGAATCTTTATAAGTACGATATAACCTGCAATATCATGCATAATATTGTAATCGTTTTTAATTTAATAATATTTGAAATCAGATATCATTAATTAGACATTATCAATCGAAATTAGACAATAGTTTGTGACAACAATAACTGTCAAAAGACACTTTTAGAACTCAAACATATATAGTATGACTGTGAACTAATTCTTAATAATCCAATTAATCATCTAATTGTAATGATTTGTTTCACATTATTATAATGAAATTACATATGTAAAATCAAATACAATAAATATTTATGCTTCAATGTCTTATATATTATTATTGATACGTGCATTTCATAATATCTTATTTATTAATGCAATGCTGTGGATAAATTAAAATCCAACAAATTTCACTAGCTACAGTATATTGACTAATACATCATTGACAATAATTTATAATATAACATTATTATATGTACAATTGTAGTTTAAATAATTACCGAGCAACAAAAGAGCAGCGAATGTCGGACATGATATTCTTCTCATTCATAATATGCTCTTGTTGTCGCGTATCAACTATATGTTGTTTTCTTAACCGCTTCATGGCATAGGTCCGTGTTGCATCTGAGTCTAACTGCACCTGTGTGTAAAACACAATGCAAAATGTAAGCACTATTTTATCTCATCAAATATAAAATTATAATTACACGATATAACACAATTACCACCATTGTTATGTACTATATATAAATATAATATATTCAATCATGTAATTTAGCATTAAAATTAAAAAAAACGTAACATTAGTTAGTAGGAAAACTCATAAATGAAAATTTTGTAATAAAAAAAGTACAAATTTCAGCCATTATTCACTATTTAAAATGTTGTTATGAATAGATCTCAACTTAAGTACAGATTGTAACTACTGTATAATTTCAGCAGAGCATCTAATTGAAGCACATACATTTATAATATAAAAACTTTTCTACTGTAGTACCATCTGGTGAATGAGTATTAAAAATTTAACGAATTAAAACCAACCAATTCAACGCGTCCGAAGCCCCCCACACCTAAAGTTGCAACCAATCGTAAATTATGAAGTTGTACATTTGCGAGCTCGTCTACTACTGACTGACACCTGGACAGCCAATCAAAAAAATTGTTACATTAAACCACGCCTACTTGGCCCAAATATTCTCGATTTAGAAACATTATGAAACGATTACCAATAATATAATTACAAGATTAAACATCAATAAATATTTATAATTGTTTAAATATTAAAAAAATTAATAATACATAACAAAAACAAAAGTTTGTAGACTCTTACGAATCGTGAATATGCTCGTCTCCATATATCCGCCTAATGTTATCTAGTGTGCTGATTAATTGCTTGTATGCTCTGCAATAAATAAACATTATCAAATTTAATTTCAAAACTAATAATAAGATGTAAAAACTATCACTACGTGTAAAAATAATTAGCAATAATAATAATAATAAATGTAGGTTTGATCTGCATTATATCTCTTCTGTACACCTTCAGACTAAAAATGGCTACGCTTAATAAATAGATCAAGATATAAAATAATTCTAAATAAATACGTTACTTAATGATACTGTTAAAAACACATTTAATAAGCATAAGGTGTTTTTTAACAATTTCATATTTTACAATTTAAAAAAAGAAGTAAAACCTACTCGCGTTCTAAAACAAGACAATCGACTCCATCTGAATCCGATGCAATAATATTCGCTGATCGAACTTCCTCCCTGTCATTACAAACATATTTAATTTAAACACATTCAAATGTATCTATGAAAGTATATAAAAGCTATAGCTTTTATATACTTTCATAGATACATTTGAATGTGTTTAAATTAAATATGTTTGTAAT
>JAQIXG010000429.1:0-33180 GCA_034700105.1 Oconnorella tubifera
CTGCTACTGAGGCCATTGACCCGTTATATAAATCACAGGTCATTCACCCGATACAGAGGTCACTGACCCGTTTTAGAGGTCTTGACCCACTATACAGTTCATTGACTCGAGATTGAGGTAATCGACCCTATTTAAATGTCATTGAAACATTACAGAGGTGATTGACCCGTTACATAGGTTATTGACACGCTATAGAGGTCATTGACCCGATCTAGAGATCATTGACACGCTATACAGCTCATTGACCCGCTACAGAGGTCATCGACCTCTTCGAATTCATAGAGGTGGGTAGGGGCTGATAGGGGCCCCTCCACCCTTTACATATTTGATATTGCTGATATGAAGCTTCCAGTTATTTCCAATTAATTTTACTGGCAAACATTCTGACCCTTTTTTTAGAAATTCAATTTTAATAGTTGGAAATATTTTTTTCGTTCAGATGAGACTTTTAACCAAACGATCTTCCCATCTTAAGTAAAATTGTTTTTCTAGATTCGCCAGATGATGCTATGGTATACTATTATAATAATAGCAGGCTACAGTTGGAACGCGCTGTCATATTCAATATTGACACATATAGTATTATGATGCAATGTATTAAGCAATATTTTAACAATTATTACCTTAATAATAACATTTAGTAATAGCTGGAGCTTCTCTTGTAACTATAACGTTGTTATATATTACAACGGTGGGCAAATGCGGCTCTAAGAGCCGCATGCGGCTCTTCGTTGAGCTAACTGCGGCTCGCTTTGAAAATTGAAAAATCCGTTTTTTTTAATAATTCCAATAATTGAATTTTGGAAACTCGTGCCAGAATCAAAATATCCAAACTTAAAAAAAGCTGCTTGCCGTCTCATTTCTATTTTTGGTACAACATATTGTTGTGAATCTTTATATTCCACAATGAAATTTGTGAAATCAAAATACCGTTCACAGCTGACCAATCAACATTTGTCAGAATTGCTGCGAACAGCTTTAACTAATTATACACCAAATTTTAAAGATTTGACCAAAAGTTTTCGTTAATTGCTGTTGCATTTTTATTATTGAAATAATTATTTCGTATTTTTTTTCTCATAGTTATATTTTCTTTTATATGAATATGTCATCATATTAATTAAATAAAATTTGAATTCTGAATGTGTGCACTTAAATAATTAAATAAAATAAAATTTGAATAGTGTGGCTCTTTATAATAATGAAAAACTGACATACGGCTCTCATTGACCTCAGGCGTGCCCACCCCTGTTATATAATATTACAAGTAATTACAGATACTAAGAATTGTGGTCTTTGCTCAAATATGTCTACAACTCTTCTGATAAAAAATACATATATGTAATTTATTGCACTTCTTTTGAAATGATCTATTTTTTACACTTTATAACCTAAAAAAGTGTAAAAAGAAATTTTTATTGACGTATACTGTATTATAATAGTCTTGCGTAATACATGAAAACTGTTTGAATTCATGAAAGTTTTTTTTGCATTTTAGTGCGGTAATTTAACTTCATTTTATTAAATCTGCTCATTTACCAATGTAATTTAATACGTGAAAATTATTACGTTGATAAAGTTTTCTTTGAAGCATCGAAACGTGACCAAACTCATTATTATTATAGTTATTGTAGCGAACAATAATTACTTCAACGTATTACTATATAGGCTTATTAACACGACTATAACCAACATTTTCGTCATAGGCCTATTTAAGCAATACTGTTATAATACTGATAATACTGGGCTGTTATTCAACCTCTCTGCCCTTACAAGACGCCTTTCTTTCTTTTATTGCTGTACTAAGCCAACTTCTCAAAGAACAGATATTAATAGTAGTAGATAATAAGAAATTTCACTACCCCTTCTTATTTTAAAATCACTTATACAATAACGTAGGTCTAATATATGTGTTTATAACTTAATTACGTAGCAAACTTATTGACTAATTTATAAAACCAATAAATATAATAAGTTTAAATGCACCTACAATATACACAATAACTCTTTGATTAGCGTAATGTTTTATTAGATACATGTTTTGTTATAATCTTTTCAAATTAATTAATCAATTGACTAATCGACTAATTAGTGCAATTTATGATTTATAGAAATAGCAACACTAAATGTATATGATAAGATACTACAAGACAATTCAATTCTATAGTATAGCATCATATGCAGATCTTTAACCGCATATTTATCCCAGCCTCATCACGAAATCATTTTCAATCTAAACGGCAAAGTCATTTCTTCTCTTTCTGAACTGATCTATAATAGACGTACTGCTCAATTATTGATGCAAAGGATTGGATTCAAATTGATGCATTATTGATCCGGTTGGATATTTAGCAGGACAGCCTCGGATTGTTTTTTTCGAGCAGTATTTGTAACGCGAATCAGTTGGTTAAGATACAACATACTGTAGTGTTTGTTATGAAATAGAACTAACAGTTAGAATTATAACTATACAGTAAGACTAATAATTTTCTATATTAGAAAAATAATATAACTAGATTAATAATAGAGAATATTATTGTGTAAAAAATAGACTTCATACTGTATGCTTATACTTTGCTTGATTACGGTTATAGGAAGAGTAAAATAGATAAATAAAAATACATATAACGTAAAATATAAAGTAAAGAAATAATTCTAGATCATAATAACATGTACCAATAGTCATTGGTACATTATGCTTTAATATTAAAAAGGCCTTAATTTCATACATCTAAAATTGTTTTATTATTCATATCCACAAGGATCGTCACAAAACTTTACTTTAAGTTTAAAAACAGTGCACATTACGGTAATTTTGAATATTAGAAATATTTAAATGATTTTCGAAATCCACTATTTGAAAAACATGATCTTAGAACAGCTACTTGCTAATAACACAGCTACAGGTGACATAATGTAAAGAAAGGCTACATTTATGACGACAGGGCTGTTCAGTGTTCAAGGCGGATGAGATGCTCTAAGAACCTAAGCGTGGGCATTTAGCCATTCGTTATCAGTCATGCGTGATTGCTAGCGTCACAGTCGGCTTGTTCACAACACTGCCCGGATCATTCAGTATAGAGTCATCGACTGTGTCCAAGTGTGTACATATTTCGTGAATATTTCTTCGCAATTTCCTAAAGAAATAAGATATATTACATAGAAAAATTGACTGAAAAAACAACCAAGGGAATCAGAAATTGATGTAATTTATACGACGATAAGTGTCAAAACTATTTCGGAACGATTTCTTAGTAATTTTTCGCTTTTTTAAGTGGCGGTTTCGCAAAATCATCATCATGTGTGACGGAAATTTCTGCAGGACCTTTGCGAAGATCCTCCTCATCATCATCAACATCATCTTCATGCTCGCTGGTTTTCTCATGTTGGCGTTCGGTATCGCCCTCGTCGTCGCACCACAGAAAGTCATCGGTTTCATTTCATCAAACGTCAACTTCAGTGACATGTCCGACGGCTCGGGTGGTTTCTTCATTGAGATAATCAAGGCGTCTGGGATCTTCATGATCATCCTCGGAGGAATCGTTGCCATTATCGCCATATTTGGTTTTTTTGGAGCTTGCTGTGAGAGCAAGTGTATGCTGGTGACGTACGCGGTTATACTCATCATCATCGTCCTCGCTGAAGTCGCTCTGATTGTTTTTGCGGCCGTTTATCCATCAGTGTTTAAAGATTACGCAGCCAAGTCATTCAACGAGTCTCTGTACACCGAGTATAAGAAAGACATCACGGTTAACTCTACTACAATGTTGGATGACACCCACTCTTCATCGATTGAGATTGCCTGGGACGCCTTCCAAGTAGCCTTTAATTGCTGCGGATCGGCAGGTTTCAACGACTACAGCCAATTCACTTGGACCCAGATCAACTGTGATCCTTCGGAACCTAGATGTCCTCAGACCGGTCAAAAACAGCTAGTTCCATTAAGCTGTTGCATACTTAACCCATTAGTTAATACTCCGACTTCTTTGAATGATTATGTGAATCCTAAATCTTGCATGACAAACGCTGACCCTGGTTCTACAAATCAACAGGGCTGTTCAATGAAAGTTCTGGATGCGGCTGAAAACTACATCATGCAGTACTCGAAGATTGCCATAGGTATCGCGGCGGGGATTGTAGGATTGGAAATCATTCTCATCACTTTGGCGTTCATTATGTGCTGCTGCACTGAGCATTCTGCTACTTCGAATAAGTATGTTTAATTATACCTGGGTGACTGTTATAAAATAAGACTGCGCTGGTGCATCGGAATCCTAATAATAATGACGGTCTATATACATATATATTATGAAAACTTAGCTTATCAGTTTAACAAATTAATAGTATAAACAGCTGTTGGTAATTATTATAGTTAAAAATTACATATCTTTTGCTTAATTCTTATTGATGTTTATTTTATAAAAATTTGATGCTGCGTATTTGCGATAATACTGTTGGCACATAACGTAAGTCTAAATTTTTTAATTAAATTAATCGTCACGATATTTTAAATATCTCGACGATTAATTTAAGTTAGTTTGTATAGGTAAATTTAGATAAAATATTATAATAAACTTTTCGGAATATTTATAGTCGAATTAATGATAACATCTTTCTTATCATTATTCGATAAATATATATATTTCTTCATCATATATGACCTGATTATATAGTAACGTTCTTCTATATTATAATGCTTGATTGCTGTTATGTATATATATAATATTAGAATATTATCCAGATAATCATTGCGTTAAATTTATAATTAAAAATTGTTTTAATGTGTTGCAATACGATGCTGAATGTATCTCTCACATTTCGTCCTAAATAAATATTTTTATTGATTATAACTTGCTCTGAATATTTAAACTATTAAAAAGATATTTATTTCATGCAAGTATGCACGGCTGCTAAATTTCTTACTTTTCTTTAGTAATTATATGACAAAACTATTATAATCTGCATTTCTGTACGACATTATTTGAACTGTTGTAATCATAATAGGCTTGTTTATCTTGTATACAATTATTTCTTATAAGCGTGTTTGCAGTTTAAATTATTTTAGAGGTTTTTCTACTTCAGTACATAACGATGTAATTATTATTATTACTACTTTTGTTACATTAGTTTGTGATATTGATTGAAATGTATAATACTTGGATGTAATACTTTTTGAAGTATATTTATGTTACGAAATTCATTATAAGCCGTGTTATAATTTTGCAGAATATTGCGTTTAAATATTTTACAAAATTGTTAACAGAAAAATTTGATATTAATTATTATTCAGCATAATATAGCATGTTATGGTGTAAAGCAAAAAAACAAACATAATACATTTTATTATTTACTGATCTGAAGATAGTTCTAACTTTTATGATGCTTTTTTAATAAATAAATGTAGAGAAATATATTTTTGTCAAAGATGTTGTTGTGTACAATTACCTGCAATCTTATGAGTGATGAAGAATTATGTGAAATTGTGAATATCAATGCGTGTTGTTGTTATTAATGAAATAAGTATTAGGCCAATGCTTATATATTATTAAAAACACAATGTAGGCCTACCGAAGCTGTAATATTATCATTATAGTGATCATCTTGTTAGACTTGAATACTTCAGCAATTCTTTTTATCAAGATTATTATTTTACAGTCCTGTTTATGAATATATAGTCTTTTATGAAGGTGGGGGTACGGCTTTGAACATCTTGGGAGGGAGGGGAGGAGCTAAAAAATTAGGAGTTTTTCCTCGTTCTTGCATTCGAATAGCAGATTCCGCATCTTGTTTAATCGTTCAACTTTTCTTAATATCGTGTAGGCCTATATAATTTTAAGAAGTCTTATAGAATTAAATTTAATCCCAAAAATAGATATATCATGTAATTAAGCGAATTATACTGTAATAGCATTAAAATGGCGACGTTTTTCGGTATTCAATAATAGACTGTGTATTGAAGTGAAATAATGTTCATTGTTGTTGTTAGTTTTACTTCATGCAGAACGGTGCAATGAATCCTTATGAATGAAGTGTTGAATATTTTAACGCGTACTTTGAGAAAGCTCTGACGTAATAGACCTAAATGGTACAATTGGAGATATAACAAATAACTCTCTAGTTAAAAATTGATTCTTGAGCACTTCAACAGTTCAACCGTTGAACAATTTAGTAGTCTCCAACCTCATCGAAAACTACTAAAGAAACTGAACTGTCATCTTTCAGTAGCCTACAATCGCAATTCATTCTCATTTCAAAATATTCGACGGATCTATGAGTGTAAAAATATTCTGACGATCATAGTTAGTAAAAGTAATCTCATTTCGGCATACAAATGTACTCAGTTAACTCAATTTCAAAAAAGTAAGCGAGTATACAGTGACAAATAATAATAAAATAAAGTTTGAGCGCTTCACTAACCTTGAAATTTTTATTTGATTTTATGAAACAGTTATTAAACAATTCGAGGATGGGACAGATCAAAAAATTATGTTTCATAAATCTTTTATCCTGCCTTCAACCCAGTTTTGTATTTATTTGCTGATTTTAACAGCGTTAACAGACTTTAACTCGATGATAACAGGTTCTGGTTCGCGATTATCAACAAAAACATTTTGTTGTCGAGTTTTTTGACATGTTATTTGGTTAATAATAAATTTAACATGCATGCTAAACATAACGACAATGGATAACAATATTGTAATATATGTTCCCTTCTCAATATAATTTCAATTATAAACTGTATACACGTCTATGAAGAACTTGGAAGATTCTAAAGCTTTATAGCCAAATAAAGCTGCGTGATATAATAAATCATATAAGTGATAAATCATATAAATGATATAAGTAAAATCGAAAAGATTGAAATTGTGAAATTGAATATTTCAACCTTTTGTGAAATTTTTATTTCTTGAATACGATCAGTATTTTTCTTTCAAAATACAAAATCCTAAAGTTTCCACTGCTTGGATATTTTCGTTTCAAAGTTACTGGCGCTACTTTATGTCGAAATTTTGTTTCAATCTAATGTGTTTTAAACATTTTCTCAATTAAATTAATTCAACTGTACATTATAAATTGAGTCTGAATGTAGCCTGTGAATTTTATTTTTCTTTAATTCTCATGAATAGTTAAAGTCTCTGCTCTTTGTTCACAATTAATTATTTTTTTAGTGAAGGTTGCTTTTAGTTCTTTTTACTTAAATGTAAAAACTTAAAAAAATGTTGCTAAAATATTTATACAATCTGGATTTTTTAATAATTATTGTATTAAAAATAAATGCGTTTGAACTCATCGTTGAATTTGCATTTGCATAATGATGCGTTTGAACTTTAAGACTAATTTGAATAATGTTATAAACTAATATGCTCTCTTTACTTCACATAAAAACAGTACATAGGCCTACAGTAGGTTATATTGGCGTAGCTGTAGTATTTTTCAATGGAGCAGGCTATAACATATTATAAGGCCGGCGGCTTAATTGAAAGCAATACTGCAAGTTGTAATCCAAACTTTAAAGCATACTAAAACAAATGAAAACATTCAGCTTTAATAATTATTATTTGTTCAATTTGTTTAATTTTCAAAACATTTCTATTTTATTAAGAAACTCGAAGCTTCTTAAAATCGATATTTTTGTGTTAATATTATTCATGGCGTTAGCCATCTTATACTATAGGCTTAATGCTGGCATAATCTATTGTTTTTGGAATTATGCGAGCGAAAATTTAATTAATGTACAAGAAGTTATTTTATGCAGGCAAAATGCACGTAATTTGAAGGATGCGTTTTCCATGTTTACTGTCTTCTTATAATCTTTATGACTGATCTTCAATTGTGAATTACGATTAGTTTCATTAGTGTATACGTCGTAGTATACACCACGTTTATTATATGAATAACACTAACTTAAACTAAAGTTAACTATTTACTATAGTATTATGGAGTTTGAGAGTCTAATTAAGATTCACAAAAGCAAAATCTAATATCATTAAACCATAATATGGATCCTTGAATGCTGAAAAGTAATTTAAATTAAGGTCGGAATACTTAAAAAATATTAAATATCGTTGAATTAAATATCGGCTTTGGCTTAATTTTTCCTGTAACTTGATTTAGCCATGACCCTGTATTTTTATCTTTACCCTTCACCATAAGCAAACAAGTATCAAAGTTCTCAAAAGGGAGGCACAGTGCATTATCTGATTTTCAGCAAACATTTTATGAAAAATGTTTCACACAAAATATACTTGTTGTTAAAATACTGGTTTCAAAAATCGAACGCGATTCATTTCGAGTATCATAACTATTTCGTAAAATCGTTCTACTATATAAAATAATATTGTGACCCAACTCTGTTAAATAATATGTCTAACTATATTAGAAAAATCCCAAATTTTCTTTCTTTATGCAAATCAGATTGAAAAAATGATAACCAATATCAATCTCAAGAACATTTTTATTGCCCGGTCAAAGATTAAGTGTTGAAAAATGTCACAACCCACCTAACGTAACTGTTTGCAAGTTGTTGTAAATTATAAATTCAGATATTTACGACTGTTTATTCTAACATGTAAAATATATGCAGTTGGTATTAGCCAGTATTTGTTATCTAATTACGTTGGTACGTTTTACTACTTGATTTTGAATTTTTCTACGATACACTAAGTAATTAGTGAAGCAATTTCTGTTTCTAATCTTACAGTATACGACTACTTTTACTACTACTATAACAAACGATTTATTACTATTCTCACTTTAAACAAACGTTATAAATATTTAGGAAGGTTTCATTTTTGATTTTACATATGCAATTATTATTTCAACGTAGAATTAAATTAGTAAAAGTAATAATTATTATAGTTATCGAGAAAGAATTATAAGTTTTATAACCTCACATTTTCAATTATATAAAAATTCAGACTGTAATCGAATATTTTAATTAGTAATACCTAAACAAGCTCGAAAAGTTTCAGAATAGAAATATTCATTTTTGTACGTTTTTCACAGATTAATATTATCGGACACTCCAAATACATCCATAACTGCATCAACTGATATTTTTTCTAATAAAAAGTACTAATATTTCACAATGTCACGAGAATACCTTCTTTACGTCTTATTCGCTGTCCTAAACCTTCTGCTTATTGCTGCCGCTCTTGTTATGTTTTCTCTCGGTATCGTGCTTGCCTCCTCACCACAGATCATCATCTCCCTCTTATCTCAATACGGCTTCGACTTCCCAACATTTGCGGACGTATCAGGAAATTTATTCCGTAATGTCATCTCTGGATTCGGTATCTTTATGTTTTTCCTCGGAGGTATCATAATCATCGCATCAGTGTTTGGATTTATTGGTATTACAAAGAGCAGTGTGGGTATGTTAGTTACCTATAGCGTAATACTAATACTAGTTGTACTCGGTGAAATCGCTATTATAATCTTCGCTTCGTTGTACTCGAACGAAATGAGAATCAAAGGAAAACATGAGATTTTCGTCACATTGAACACTCAATTCAAATCCGATTTGCAAATAGATAGTAATCAGGGTTTTAACACAACGAATCTGGGTCCAGTTGATTCTGCTTGGATGTCTATACAGTTCAAACTGCAATGTTGTGGAGCGAATGGTTACAAAGATTATGTTGATATTCACTGGAATCACTGCGGAGTTGAATGTCCAAGAACAAGCAATGTACCAGTTTCATGTTGTGCGTTGAATAATAAAACAAATTTTGAGAATTTACCAAATAGTACCAGAGATATTGCTTTGTTTACGGCGTGCATGATACGCGAGCCTGACGCGAAGGCTGCTAATCATAGAGGATGCTCGGATATGATTATTGATAAGTCAATTCAGGCGCTTCAGGAGTATTCGATGATAACTATAATAATGGCTCTGATTACTCTGGGAATTGAGATCATCTTAATCGCTGTTGGATTTATATGGAGCTTGAAACGTACGAGCGTTTCAGACAAATCAACGCATGTTAAGAAATAAAGAAACTTGTTGAGTAGTGTTATGGGACAATGACATTGTACTATATCTACGGAATGGAATCAACATGGAAACTTTGTATTTTACGTGATTATGAATTTTTTTTGTCTTACATGCTGTATATTCAAGAATAGAACGAGAAATGAACTTTATAAACTATATGTTGTATTTAAATTTATCAATTTTTGCTAAATTAATTATTAATTACGATTGTTGTTATTTTAGATCAGGAGCATAATGGGACAATACATCGTAGTTTTGACTTATAGAGTGTTTTAGAATAGTAAGAAATTAACTTCATTAAGTAAATAATTGCTTGAAATTATACTTCAGATTCATTACACTAATTAGTATTATTTGATTGACTTTAAGCTCTGTGGTGACTTATTTGTATGACGTGACCTTGAGTTCAATGATGACCTTGTATTCTATTGTGACCTTCATCTTGGGTATTTGTGTGACATACATTTATTACTTGACCTTCTCTTAAACTCCCATATCTGTTTTTATTGGGCATAAAATTGAAGAGCAATTCTACTTGTTTTTGCGTAGCAAAGTTAATCCTACATGCAGCAGTGTAACATGATATGATGTTCCTAAACTATCTTATCTCATGTTTATATTATTGAGATCAGTCTATGAAATAAATAAATAAATATATAGAGATTCTAAATTTATGAAAAAAGCTAGACAATATTTAATTAAAGAAATCTTTCTAACTTTGAAGAAAATCGACTCATCTATAATTGTAATAAGATCTAATGCTTTGCATGTTGTATATGTCCATACAATGGTTAACATTTACATTTTAATTTTTTGACATTTGCTGGTTATTATTATTATGTTGTATCCTCGATCTGTTGGTAAATCAACAGGATCTAGTAAATCATCTCATTTTCTAAATTGCAATAATTGACTCAGCTGTTATGAAATTAAGGTAACGAATATTAAACCAACATTTGTTAGTTAACTTCAGAGCACAATAACAAAATAATATAATTAGCTGCAGACAATGAGTCTAAAAAACTGTTGACTCGAGTTCTGAAAGCTCATTCGGGAATAAATAAAATCTGAAAAGGATTTCAGTTTTCTATAGAGTACTGCAATGCACTATAGATCACTGTATTAACTGTCAGAGGTATGCATTGTTTATTTAAATATTGTTTATTTACTTTTTAAAACAATCTTCAATTAAAACTATTACTTCTTGCGCTAAAAGATTTTAGTAAAATCGAATTTATCCTCAAAATGATATTTTTTGACAAAATATTAACATTTAAAAATAAAATAATACTATTTTATTAATGGAAGTAATGTAATGTTTGAGAGTCACGACTAATTTTGAGTGCTGACAAATATAATTGTTTTTTTTGTGCTGAAAAAAGATCTCAAGACTTGAAATACTAAATGAAACATTTTTTATCGAACGTCAATTGTCTGAATTCTGTGTGTCAGGATTTGTTATTCGGGGGGGGGGGGGGGTGGAAGAGAGGTTAAATTGAACAAATATATCTTTTTATTGCTAAAATGAGTGATAACATCAAAATCAATAACACAAAATCAATAACACAAAATCAATAACACAAAATCAATAACGCAAAATCTGACGTTAAAAACTGTAAAATATATATTGATCAGTTTTACAAATGTTACCTTCTTAGCGACATATTTACATATTTGTTTTCAATATTATATACGTTTTATTATAAATTAATTTAATCAGTAGGACGACATCAGTATGTCATCTCTGATAATTGTTTCAGTAGTAATTCTTAGAAGAAAATCAATTGTTGAAGATTCTACAATGTTTTTGCTGTCATTTGGCCTACTGTTAGCATCACTGATATGCACTTGCGTTCAAAGTGAATGTAAGTGTTAAAATGTGAATATTGTTAATATTATTTGTTTGCTTTTTATCATAACTTATTTACGGGAACGTTCATAAGCTCTTTGACAAAAATTAGGCTCTGTATACTAATGCTGATAGTACTAACAATTCTGCATGAGTTCTCTTGCACGATAATAGTCTATTAGAAGTAACAATTTATTCACTAAATTAGTACTAACGTGCAAAGCGTTAATAAACTCATTATATCGTACCAAATTAAATTTAAATTCAGCAAATTAGTGATGATTACTTATACTTTGTTTTAGAAAAACTTATAATAATTCTCAAAGCATTTAGTAAATACAAAAAGGATCTATATGCTAATTATTGTTATTCCAAATTATACTGCAGTAACAATTTTAGATGAATTTACACTTTTTGATCACGGTACCCAGCGATGTATTTAATGATTCTGTTTTGAAGCCAATGCTTTAAATGTCTAGACTTGAATATTCAAATTAGAATCTATGTATCGAAATTTCATATAGCCTTTATCTTAGATCCGTGTAGCATTATGGGATATTCTGATTCCTGGTGCACACATTATTAGCCTACAATAATTTTAGTACTAGAAAGCTAATTTAAAAAGTAGACAGCAAATTCAGACAGCAAGTTATTGTAATAATTAAGTAATTTAATCTTTCGCATGAGAATAAACTGACAGGATCTCTAGTGTTTATAACTTGCTTATATAATTAAGCCTTTAAGTTAATTATAATGATTAACTATTTAACGAATGTACTCCAAACTTATGTTTCTAACTTCCCACCCCGTTTATTAACACTTAATATCTTCCATCTTCCCGAAAGCGCAGCATACTATGTTAAAGATTTAGAAATTTGCATGTACTGCTACAATAGTCAAAAATATGAAATAACAAACTGTATTTTTCTTAATCATTTTTGCTTTTATACTCGGTTTAGCATGCGGAGAACATAGAGTTAAGTGTTCAGATAAATGTATCCATGAATCTTTTATCTGCGATGGGGATAACGACTGTGTGGACGGCTCGGATGAATCCAACTGTCCACCTAGAGTTTGTGCCGCCGATCAGTTTCTTTGCGACAAACAAAGATGCATCCTTCTCACACAGTTGTGCAACGGATATCGGGATTGCATGGATTTGACTGACGAGGTGGATTGCGAAAATAAAGTCTGTGATCCGGGACGCTTCAAGTGTCCCAAGAAATGTATTCCGGAAATCTATAAATGCGACGGAGACGATGACTGTGGAGATAATTCTGACGAAATCAACTGCGGTATAAGATGAATGAATAAAGTTTAAGCGTCAAATAAATACAATTAATTGTTGCTATAGTATGTTACTTAGTTGAAAAAATAGCTTATATTCAGCATAGTCTTATAAGTTACAAGTTACAACTCTGTCTTTTAACAGTTCTATAATATAAAATAGTAATATTTTAATATTTTACTCACAGCGCCTGTGGGACTATACAGGAAAATGCGCGCTGAATCTGAACACGTTTACGACAACAACAAATATAACGCGAAACGAAATCTAGAGAATCGGGCATCTGAGATCAATCGAGATTTGCTATCTTTGGTTGACCGAGTGTTAAATTTTGGTAACTGAATAGTTGTTCACTGATTATTAATTTTTACTGTTAATAATACTAAAAGCTATAATTTAGTATAAAAAACGACTTTAATTCCTGGTTAATTCATTGAACGAATGTTGTTAATTAATTGTTTGATAAATTACTTGATTGATTAACTAATTGATTTTACTGATTAGACTGCGAATCAGGATATTTCAAGTGCCCTGATAGATGTATCCCACTAAGACTACTTTGCGATGGAGATGATGATTGTGAAGATAACTCAGACGAGGTAAATTGTACTCAAAAAGTTTGTCCTCAGAATTCGTTTGTCTGCGATCGACAAAGATGTGTACTGACCTCGAATCGTTGCAATGGAATTCCTGACTGTAATGACAGAACGGATGAGCGAAATTGTGAGAATGCAGTTTGTGGACAAGATCAATACAAGTGTCTCAATAGCAACTGTATTCCAGTGCAATATATTTGTGATGGAGTTAGAGACTGTAGTGATAATTCAGATGAAGCAAGCTGCCGTAAGAAATCATATCTAATTTGTAACATCTCTCTAATGTTTAAGGTATTTTAATAATTGAACGTTGTAATAGACCTAAAATTTCAAGTGTGCTTTTTATAACAATACAGACAAGTTATCTGAATTTTAAATTTAATTTTGTACAAATTTCAGATAGGCCAATTCATTCTCGATGTTACTTTAAGTAATTTGTTTCTTAAATACTCGATCATTAAACAAATAAATGTTTAAACAATACTTGCAGCAGCTACAGAACAACGCAGGCGTTCTATATCAATGCATGATTATGGCGTGAAAAAATATCACCAGAAACGCAATCTAGAGAATCGTAGATCAGAGGTCATTCAAGATTTAATTTCAATGGTTGATCGAGAGTTAAATTTTGGTAAGTAAATAGTTCTTTATTTCACATTTTAATAAGGATTTACTCTTTTAAAGAAAAACCTTAAAATGAATTACTATAACATAATGTTGGCGGTCATATTTAAAATTCAACAAGTTAATGTTGTTTTATTGGTTATTGCTTAACATTTTCTGATCGTTGACTGTGCTAAAAATAGTTTAAATGAGTGAATTATTAAATGCCAATTTTTAGCTTTTTGAAACAAGATTCAATAAAGATAAATAAAAAATAATTTTACAAAACAATTAAATACAGAATGTTAAAGATGATATTGCATATTGAAGTATTTCTTTCACAATTCTGGTTAGTTTATTGATTGACAGGTTACTTGAATGACTGTTTTTATTGATTGATTGATTGATTGATTAGACTGTGAATCCGGATATTTCAAATGCCCTGATAGATGTATCCCACTAAGACTACTTTGCGATGGAGATGATGATTGTGAAGATAACTCAGACGAGGTAAATTGTACTCAAAAAGTTTGTCCTCAGAATTCGTTTGTCTGCGATCGACAAAGATGTGTACTGACCTCGAATCGTTGCAATGGAATTCCTGACTGTAATGACAGAACGGATGAGCGAAATTGTGAGAATGCAGTTTGTGGACAAGATCAATACAAGTGTCCCAATAGCAACTGTATTCCAGTGCAATATATTTGTGATGGAGTTAGAGACTGCAGTGATAATTCTGATGAAGCAAATTGTGGTAAGAAATTGTATTATTTTATTTACACTTTTTGTTAATTCTAAGGAAAATTGTAATCATTGAACACTCCTTAATAGGTTGGCCTATATAAATTTAAAACTATATGTTGCGAAGATTATCTAGTTGTGTGTATATCATCACAATATCATATGAAATATTGAATTTAGTCTTTATATGGATATTACGTTTCAATATTTGATAATTTTTACAGCTAATTGCTAATAACTGCTATAAAGTCTTATAAATTGCGTTTGTTACACAGCAGGGCCAAGAGAATACAGAATAAATAACTACGCTGGCACTGTAAAAAATTACATGATAAGAAGAAATTTAAATAATCCTCGAACAGAGTCGATTGAAAGTGCAGATATACTTGCTTTAGTTGAAAGAGTGTCTGGTAAAATTAATATATTTATTATTTAAATTTAAATTTCCTTTAGACAATAATTACTAATTGGGCAATTTCATTAAATACAAAAGTTTGTGAGGATTTGCAACAATAAGTACTTCTTAAAATGAAAAATCTTCTAATTTTCAAGTAGAATTTCATTTATCTAATAAGGTCCGGTTACATGCCTTATTAAATACATAATCAAATAAATATTTTTTTAGAACCTAGCTGCGTCGATCCATTCTTCACTTGCGGAAACTCTCAGTGCATTCTAAACTGGAACGTCTGCGACGGAAGCGACGACTGCGGCGACAACTCCGACGAGAAGAACTGCACGGCACGCGTCTGCGACAAGGACTTGTTCCTCTGCGACAATAAGCTGCGGTGTGTAGAAGCTGTCGATGTCTGTGATGGTTATTCTGATTGTAGAGACAGAACGGACGAGCAGGATTGCGCGAATAAAACTTGTGTGAAAGGAAGATTCAAGTGTCCAGATAAATGCATCCCGGATGAATTCATCTGTGATGGGGATAATGATTGCGGGGATGATTCGGATGAAGTCAATTGTACGGCAAAAGTTTGCGGTGAGGGATGGGTAAACTGCAGAAGAAGTCGTTGCATTAGAGCAGCTTTTGTTTGCGATGGGTTCAACGATTGCGGTGATAATTCAGACGAAGAAAACTGTGGTAATATATAAAATAAACACATTTTTTATTATAAAAGTGTTAGCTTAAAACTAGTGACTCGACATAAATTATAATAAAATATGAATTGTTGCTAATACTTTCTGGATTGTTTGAACATGTGATCGATGTTATTTAATTCATTGCGATGTGATTGAGTGTTATTTTGCTTTAGTTTTATCATTTAACAGAGAAAGTTGAACCTCCTTCAAATACAACATCGCCTCAAAATGGTACAATATGGAAACGTTTTCTGGAAGAGAAACCTTCACAAAAACGACATCCAGCTATTACAGTAGGTCGCTCTGCACCAGGTAAATATAACTTGTAAAACTTTCTTTTTGTAAGAAGTAACTAATGCTATATAGTATATGAATTTAGTACGCAGTCGCATTTGTAATCAGTTTTCTAACCCGCAAGGCTTATGAAGAGTGTATTGTAAAGGATTAAGAAAATGAAATTCTACATGACAATTAACAAGACTTTTTTTAAGAAATTAAAATGTTACATTTTTTATTACTTTTTGGTGTTAACAGCGGCAGATGGGATAAAGAAACGTCTCACAGAGTCAAGGTATTACAAAAGAAGCGCGAGAAATGGTCAACCGGATATATACCCCTGAAGATTCAATATCTTTTGTATAAAGAGAATTCAGTAGAAATATGTTTTTTAGTTTAATCGCATATACAAACACACTGTATTCAATTTTGTATGAATTTATGAAATTAAAACAAATATTAATTTATTTAGTCTAAAATGTAATTCTGTCAAAACATGCAACAATTTATTTATTAATTCTAAGGTTCTATTATAATTAACTGCTATATGTAAATCTGTCGATTAATTTATAAGTAGCACTGTTATCAATTAATCAAGTCTTATTGTTAGATAATTCTATTAGTTATCTAACAATAAGACTTGATTAATTGATAACAGTGCTACTTATAAATTAATCGACAGATTTACATATAACAGTTAGTTGCTATACAGCTAGCAATTAATAATTTTGTTTTGAAACATTTGAAACATCAGTCAACAATAGTTAATTACTATGCAACTAAATTTTGTATCTTTTTAAATTGTGCAGCAAGTTTTGTGAATCAAAACTTTTGTTATCCTAGTCTGACGCTTAAACGATTTGTTCCTGCAAGTTTTAATCTACGATATTTATTTTGAGTTGCATATTTTTGATGTATTTTTATTTTTATTTTGTTATAGGCTAATCATATTATTCTGGATTGTCTAGCTTCTAGATGACTAAAAAGATCTATAGGCTTTAGACTTAAAATACAATTGATATAATTAACCATAATTTTATGCTGTGTGTTTATATATTTTATTAAAAGATTTTTCTTCGGTTTACTCTGTATTGTTAGCTTTCGTTCGGTATAACAATTTGAGTTCACAATAATTACAGTGATTAAATTTTGTAATTCTTCAATCAACTGAATCACTTTATAAACTTGAAACTCTTATTATATACAATTTTCTTTACAAATAACAAAAAAATAACAGTAATTTTATCAATTAATATAATCGACGATTTAAATTTCCATTCTGAAATCTTTTATTCATTTTGACAACGATTTATATGTTGAGATAAAGTATTACACTAAACCATTAACGTCACAACTTGCAATTTTTAATTTCGATAAACAATTTGACTTTTAAAATAAATGTAATATTAATCCCAACAAAGTATAATATTTACACTAAATAACTTATAATAATATTCTATTTTACTTTGTCCCGGTTTGAATTCTTCTTTATATAATGTCTCTCTTTGAAACCGGGTCGGCGTTTACTTTGAGAGTAGCCTAAATATATGAGGTTGCAAAGTAATAAAAAGCTAAAATTCCATCCTTACGATTTCAAAATCAAGTTTCAATTTAACAAAGAAAAAAATTGACATAACTTTCGCTCTTACTTAAAATATTTAACATTTTAAAAGTTATCTGAGTCCAATTGAAGCTTAATTATATCAGTCTGGAAATCAAACAAACCTGTTTATAATCAAATTTCAGCAGCCAGCTTTATTAAATTAATATCATTTTCAAATGAAAATTTTACTTAAAGTTCCATAAGTGTAATTTAAATATCTATACTATATGTTCATCATTTATGTGTTTTAGTTAGCAAAAAACAAAAGCCAGCTTTCAACCAAGAGTAACTAATCTGTAAACATGACCTGTTTCGAGACATTATCGAAATGCATCTTGATCTTCATCAATATCATATTTCTTATAGCCGGTTTATGCATGTTAGCTCTAGGCGTTGCGCTTGCCGTTGGTCCATTGAGCCTGGTCAAACTCGTTGATGACACTGGATTAGACATCACCGTCTACTCTTCCGCATCCGGAGGATTCTTCATGGACGTCGTCAAAACTTGCGGCATTTTCATGACCATCCTTGGAGTGATCATCGTCATGATTGCATTCTTTGGATGCTGCGGCGCGTGCACGATGAACACCTGCATGCTGACCGCGTACGGAATCCTTATGATCCTCATCGTCTTCGCGGAAGTTGCCCTTGTCGTCTTCGCCACTGTCTACCCGAATAAAATGCGCGATAAAGCGACTGAAAAACTTCTCAACACTCTCAAGGCGGATTTCAACACGGATATTTTGTACGAGAACGGCCAATATGTAAACGCAACGTACGGCTCAGCGGCTAGCTTAGCGTGGATGGCCATCCAATTCGAGTTTGATTGTTGTGGAGCTGCTGCGTACACGGATTATGCCCTCTTTGATTGGCAACGTTGCGGCACTGACTGCAATTCTGCTGTAGTTCCGCTGTCGTGCTGCAAACTGAAGAATCCGTCTATATCGTTTCCAACAACTTCGGCGGATTTTGTGAGTTTTGTTGGTTGTCAGTCGAGATCACCTACCAGCGATTCTATGAATAAAGTCGGATGCTCGAGGATTGTAACCGATAAAGCGACTAATCAGATAAAAAAATACTACGGTATCTCTGTCGGTGTTTCTGCTGGATTTCTGTGTCTGGAAGTCATCCTCATTAGTCTGGCAATCTTCTTGGCTTGCAAAAGTAAAGAACCAAAAATCAATCAAGTGAAGGCACCCAAGGCGTGATGATGAGTCGTATAATTTGATGACCAACCTAAACAATGCAGAAGCTTAATATCATATAAGTTTATAATTCATCGTTACATCTATTTGTTAGTTTAATATCCTGTATGCCAAAGTTACACGTATCCCAATGATTATATATATACTTAAACTTTAAATCGCTTACAAGTTAGAAAAGTATATTTTTAATAACTAACTTAACTTTTTTGAATATTTTATGTATTCAAGTTAAGGCGAGTTCATATTGTGAAGATTTCAATAGTGCTTTCCATCAGAAATACATGTTTCAATTTAACTTATTTTAATTTATTTTTTGCTTTCTAGTCATTATAACGTATATTAAATTACTGGTATGTGACCAGACTCAAATGAATGAGATTTAAGAGGTAATATCGCGTTGAATTTACTTTTGTAACATCCCTAAAAGTGACTCGCTAATTTTAGTCAAACTTATAATTAATTAATTCAATTGGAAATTATATTTTTTCATTGACAATAAATCATTCAATTGAATATAATTGTCACTGATTATAAATATAGTGAATGTTTTTAAGTTTGGCCCTATGTTTTCTTTCCACAGATGCTGTTGCTTTATTTGCATTGAAAACAGTATTAAATTTTAAATCACTTTTTATTGATTATATGCATTAGAATGATGTCCTGTTATATATGGCGTCCAATATCACATGTCATAATGATTGTTAATAATATATGATATGAAGTTATTTTAATTATAATCATTTTTGTTGTTGCAATGTAGTTTTTGCTCTCTGATAATTGCAAACGTAGATTATTTGCTGTGGAATGTTCTCTAGCTCTTGTTGTTTATCTTACACAAGTTAATAATCCTTGTAATTGCGATTTAAATTTGTTAACCAAAATTATTGTTAATCAAAATTATTATAAATGACAATACTAATAGCAAACTAGTGTCTTTATTTCATGGCGAAACAAACTAAATAATCAATAAAAGCAAATAGCATCATGATCATGTGCACAATTAGATTAAAATGTCATTTCGAGACGTTGTTGAAATTACATCATTTTTGGAAAGGATACAATATGGATGTAAAGTACGGAGGGGGGGGGGAAGGCCAGCTAAAAAATTAAAATATTTATTTTTTATTGGTTTCGAATTTTACTGAAATAAAGGGAGCGAAAAGGAGCCTGTTCATAATAAAACCTTTAGCTTTGTCCACATGACATTTATAAACAGTATTTCAAAAAGATCTCGCTGCTTATTATTTAAAAACAAGTTATCTTACAGATAGAAGATCATCTCATATTGATGACAAAATGATATTAAACCTACTATATTGTTTTAGGACTGGTCACTTGTCTACATTATAAGTATTAAGTGAGAATATTTAATAATACCGTCTGTATATTAAGGTATTAAATATCTTATTTTAGTATCAAAATATTTCAGGTATAGGCCTATATTGTTTATACTGTTTTCATGTTTAAGGCTTTCTACCTGCTAGCTTCAAAATCAATAATAAGTAGGCCTGTAGTATACAGAGAAAAACAAGTCGCATCATCGCACCAGCTTCGTCAAAACACCTGCGCGCGCTGCGTCTAACAATACTTGGACGAATTGCACCAAATAGATGCGGCAGATCAATCGATTTCACGGCTTATAGCTAGAAACCGTATGATAACATAACAAAACAGTTATATCTGTCTACTAGTAAAATTACAGTCAGAATTTAGTATCATTCATTTCGTTATCAGGAAAAGAAAACTTTGTAATATATTTTGATAAGAGTATAATTGAATAATCTGCAAAGATGGGCTGCTGTCAGACGTTCTCGAAGATTCTCCTGATCATCATCAATCTGATATTTCTTCTCGCCAGTCTTCTCATGTTAGCTCTGGGTATAACGCTAGTCGCGGCTCCAGCTAAGATCATGTCTCTGGCCAAGAACAACGGTGTCGACATCACGGTCTACTCCGACGCCTCTGGAGGATACTTCATGGACGTCATCAAGGCATCTGGGATCTTCATGATCGTCCTTGGAGCGATAGTGGCATTCATTGCTGCGTTTGGATTCTTCGGAGCTTGCTGCGAGAATTCCTGCATGCTTGCAACTTACGGAGTTCTTCTGATCATCATCGTCCTTGCTGAGGTGGCTCTTATCATCTTCGCCGCTGTTTATCCAAAAGTTTTCCGCGACAGGGGAACTGAAGTTCTTTCCAAATCTCTTAAGGCGCAATTCAACACGGATATCATACTACAAAATGGTGTTTTTAAGAATTCCACTAATAGCTCAGTTGTAAGTGTTGCTTGGATGATTCTTCAGTTTGAGTTTCAATGTTGCGGAGCCGATTCATCCATTGACTACACTCTCTTCAACTGGCAACGTTGTGGAAATGATTGCAACTCGGCTGTTGTTCCTATTTCGTGTTGTAAGATGAAGAATTCGACTAAGAAATTCCCAACGTCAACGTCCGATTTTACAGATTTCAGTGATTGTCAATCGAGTCAACCTTCTGACGCGTCTACATATAAAGAAGGGTGTTCAAGTGTCATAGCTGGTGATGCTACTGATGCTATCAAGAAGTACTCGAATATTGCTATTGGTATTGCTGCGGGTATTGTTGGTCTCGAGTTCATACTCATCACTCTGGCGTTCATCTTGTGCTGTAAGACACGAGGCTCCAGCAAGGCCATGTAGTCAGAACGAGGACGTTATTAAAATGACGCGAAGTAATCTCAAACTTAGCTGATTGCAATTGGATGCTGTCTGATGTGTAAAATAAATCTTTTCGTTTCAATAATCATAAAGTCTATAATACTTGTCTAATGTTTTTCTTACTGTTATCGTTATGGTCATGGACAAGAACTTTACAGAACAGGTGCGATATTATTAAATAACAACTATTTCCTTTTTGTATTTTTTGTTTAAAACGGAATGTGGATATGCAAACTCATAGCATCATTGTGTTTATTCAAAAATTTCATTTCATAGCCTACTAGTATAAGTTGGTTGGCTTTATTTCATCAATCATCTTGTCTTTCAATATCTTTAACTTAGAAACTGACTATAAATATTCCTCGTTAACAACTGTCAAAAATGGTTTAATTCAACATTTAAGTTTCAAAAAATAATTCGTTCCAAATGTCGCTTGAACGATATAAAAAGTAAATTGATATAATATAAGTTGATTTTATTTATCATTTCAAATGTATCATCGTTTCAATGATCTTCATGATCATCATCATTTAGATAATTAGTGTAAATTATTATTGTAAACTAATTAGTGTAGATCGTTAGTGTAAATTATTATGTGAAATAAGCTTTTAGTGTATGATCAGAAAAATGATCTTTACTGATCACATGATTTTTGTTTCCCATTCCCGAAATCTAGTTTTAAATAACAGATTAATCATTAACTCTTTCCACAGGAATAGTTGAACTTATCAGAGTCTAGCATTTACTGATATTAGATGTAGGGCAGCAAAAATTTTCAAGAAACATTCCTATCAATATCTAGTGTATGTGTTTGTAAATATATAACTGAGCATTGTTTAATAGATTTAATGATATTTTAAAATAAATAGTTTCATTCTATATTCCATCCCCATGTATATTTTATTCGTCGCTACATCTGATCTCTCAGTTGCTCGCCTATTTTCATATTATTAGGACTAATATAGGGTCCATAATGTAAATAAAACTTATATATTGCTATGCTGCGTGTTTTTTTAATTGATTTCATTTGTTTATTGATCAATAACATGGTCAAGACCAGTTATGGTCTAAGTGTGAGCCACGGATCAAAAGAAAATCGAGCCAATTATATCGAAGCCATAAATGGCATATAATTGAAAGTATAAAAACGATCATCACAATTAGAATGTAGGCCTCAAATTCAATTTGTTTAGATATCTGTCGAGCTTGTGAACGGTTGAAAAAGTGGCCCTCGAAAAAATTGTGCCCACCCCTGGTTTAGACCGTTCATTGTAGTGATTCACTGATACTGCAAACTTTAATAATTTTCAGTATTTTTCTTAATGATCTGAATTTTTCTGCTGTCATTTTTTGTTAATGTTTGTTGTCAAACTAATAGTGCTTTATTGTAATCTTTATATAAAGATTTATCGTGCTATTCCTATCTTTATTGCCGTAATTGAATATAATTTTGATTGCAATGACAGTTATTTTTAATATTTTTAAGTCGATAACGTACATTATAGGCTTTCAGTGGCGAAAAAATCTCCCTATGTCGATAGGGAGATTTTTTCTTCAATTAAACGATGTCTGAAAGTTCTTCAGTTAAACCATGTCTGAATTTCCAATTTGACAAGCTTTTACACTGATTCCGCCGATTGTGTGAAACCGCTTTGTAAAACTATGACACCTTGCTTGATATATTCTACGCACCTTGCTTGATATATGCTACAAGCTATATATTTTTCTCCCTATAGTTTTCAGTAAAGTATTCAATGCTTAGTTATAATTTAGTAAATTATCGTAATGAAAGTAAGTTTCATGATATTATTAATTTTCTTTGTAGCTTATTTAACCTACCATTTAAAGTCTAAGTTATTAAGTTATTGTCTCTACTAGGCGATATTAAGCTTTCTATACTTCATATAATCTTACATCTTTATTATATTCTATTTTCTGTATATTTTTTCTTGGTGTTTGATGATGTTGTACAATAAAACTAACTCTGTCTCATGCTACTGGTATTGTCGACGTTTAATGCAAAAATACAATTACTATTATACCAGAAAATGTTATCAAATATCTTCACGGAAAATATAATTAAATTTAAAATTTAATATAACTAAGACCCATTTGAGCGCTCGAAATTAAACGATATTCCAAAATGATAGCCCAACATCACGGCAAAAATCTCGAAGTGAGGGGGGTATCAAAGCTAAATTTACAGGAGTTGACTTTTCAAAATTCATAAACAAATAAAAAATTGTGACAGTAAGTGCTAATGTAGCCCATCAAAATTACCCATGCCCGCTCCCCCTCCTTATCGATGCTTGCGCCGCTGTTATTGAATAGCTGTCCAGCGTATCTAATATAAAAATTATATGAATAGTAATAAAAACTGATTAAAAACTAAAGCTATTATATATAAGCTGACGTGTTGGCCTCTAATACTCTGTACGCATACAAATATGTAGCAAGCCTATCATTGATGAAATAACTATGATAACAGATGATATTATGCGTTGTTAATAACAAGAAATTATTGACTAAAAAAGTAATGATACAATAAAATCATATTTGGCTATCATGACAGTGTAATTGACTTTATACAGGAAAATTACACGGTATTGAAATTTGATTCTTCCATTCTGTACGTTAATTTATTGCATCATTAAAGTTTATGTTAATACAATTAAATTTTAGTTAAAATTCTCGTTGATGGGGTTTTTAGCCCACTTCACACCCCCACCCTATTAGGACCATAATTCAGATTTATAGTCTATAGTTCGAATCAATGAAAAATCTATTGAATTTATGGTAAAATCAAAAACAAAAATATTTATAAACTGTTACAATAATTCCTGATTCAGCAGATTGCAGGCAATATTGTTCGGACAAATAAAGCAAAAATAGCAGTTTCAACATATTTACCAAGCTCGTCTTTGACAGTAAAAAGCCAAATTTAACTCTACTGCATGCAAAAATCATTAAAATTTTGAATATATTACTTTGTTGACTTGTATCATAACAGTAAACATTTATTTTTCACTCTGGATGATGCTAATCATGAACAAAGCTTGCTGGATTAATAACGCGCTCCACCGATACTGATCGATTTTATAGCGTGACTTATTAATTATAGCGACTCAAATGTAATATTACACTCGTGCCTTTGATACAGCGTGGGTTGGATTCAAGTATTATTATGGGTCTAATTGAAAAACAGGTAGATTATGATGATTACTGCACAAACTAAATGCACGGCCATGAAATGAAAAAAATAGAAAATTTAATCCCTAGGTTCAAGTATATTTTGAATCATGAAATATTTAGCACCAATTCGAATAGCTACACTAGCTGCAAGAATTATTATAGTATGATATAAGTATGAAACTGCAGGTATTATGAATACGATACTGATGTGATATTGATTCAACTTATCTAAATGTCTTAATGCTATCTTTGAAAATTCGAACCTGCAAAATTCTGAATTGACTAGAGCAGTCGCCAGATCGATATATTAAGTTTCTAGTGTTCAAATTTATCTCAACTTGTTATATTTAGAACAAAATGACCTAGAAGAATTGACAGATGAAAATCTGCAACTTGACAAGAAATAGTTAATTTCACTTGATCCAGTTCTTTATTACTATTGACAATATATAATATTCTAGTATTATATATTGGAATATATAATATTCCAAGTCATAGATGTACATAAGTGTAGCAATCACCCATGACTCGATTCATCTTTCGAGACAATTAATGCATAAATATTCAAAACAAATCATATTCAGCTCGCTTTATGTTCATGAAAATATGATTATTTAAAAATTAAAATAATGTCGAGTAAATAAATCTAAATCAACCGCATCACAAAACTGAAATCAATCACATCAGATTTCATTTTAATAAATAAAACGTCATGTTAGTTATTGCATCAGTATAAGGTTAACAATTAGACAATAAACGAGACAATTTTTTACATACGACAAAGGCGGGTTTTAAATTAGTAAAAGCTTGAAGCTCGCTTATTGATATACTGAAACTAATGATGATATTTGAAGGCCAGTTATACAAAGCTAAGATATGTATAGCAAAAATAATTAGATAGTCTCAGTAATAATTGCAGTAAAAATATAGTAATCCAATAAAAGACTATGAAAACTATTACTCAGTTTCTTAGTTTATTTGAATGAAGTTTTAGAAAACATGTTGAAGCAAAATAGCTCATCGCCATTTAGGTAGCTGTAAATAACACAGATTGACGGTAAAACATACAACTCATTAACGCTTAAACTTAATTACAAAAGTATGATGACAACTTAATGTTATCTTATTCCAATAATAAGCTGAGGACAAATTTCTTACCTTGCATGAATTCAATGTTTGTTATAATAATATTTATACGGTGCAAATTATTTGACACAGAAAACACTAAAATTAAGGTTTCAAAACTTAAAATGCGATTTATTTTGAAGAGGTATCAAACTGATTAAACACCATTTAAGCTTAAATCATTTATGAAATTATGTATCAATACAACGAATATATATTTAATAATTTTAAAATGTTGATATCTATGTGGTTACTAAATTAAAAACACACTCCACAAAACTTATCACACAAATGAATTTTTTTATAACTTGATAATTGCACATTCTTGGTCCAATATAATACGAAATAAATCCTAAAATAGATCTAACAATCTAACAAAAAACAAATACATATTGCATATCTCAACGTTAAATTAGAGTCAAAAGAACTAATTAATATATTTTTATTAAAACAAATTAATTAATAATTTTAATAATTTTAATTAATATTTCTATTAAAACAAATTAAAAACATCTAACAATGTATTCCATATATATCATAGCGTAAAAGAACAGATAATAAAGGCCACAATGAAATCATTACAATATTTATGCAGAAGATTATATACAGGAAGAAGAAACTTTGATCTGTTCAATATGCAGACAAAATAGAGTTGACATAACTCGTTGATTTACAAACAAGAAGTATACATATACTACATTTAATAGGAAACTTACAATTTAGTTTTCAATTAATCATAACATTAAATTTACTAAATTAAAAAATTCTGTACACATAAATAAGGGTTAATGAGTATCAAAGGGGTTCTCCCATTCATTTAAGAGAGAGAACCCCTTAAATGAGGGGGGGGGGTACTTGACCGAAATACACAAATATTGAATTTGCTGAATAAAGGGGCAATCTAATACAATGCCGTGTCATTTTGGATTTTTTCACACAAAAATCAACCAGTTTTCAGCAAGAATGAATAAATTATCATGCTGCTGATTTCAACTAATAAAATTAAAAAAATGAGTTTTCGTACAGTCCTATACTGTAACAATAATAATTGACATTTTAATGCCAATCTTGTGTCTTAACATACAACAATAATCATAATTTTCAGAATAAATTAAGCAATATTCACATTGAATTTAGCCAAGGCTCATTTGAGACTGGTTAGAGCTCTGGCCTCGAACGTGATAGGTCCAGATTGAAATCCTGGATATCTCACGGTTTCTCTTACTTGCTACACCCTTTAGTAAGACGCTTAAACTGACAACTAAATTTGAGACATCATTCATATAATAAGATCATCCATGACATTAAACTTTAAAAGATTTTTATCTTAAACACATAAAAATCTTTAATACAGCCATGCTTTTGATATCATCTTCCTTATTACAAAACATTATTTATATCATTATCAACATATTGTTTATACATTATTTCTTAATAAGAACAAAAACGCTACGTTTAATTAACCTATTCACTATACCCCCCTATCTTAATCTACACTCTCAAACGTCACAAACTAATCACGACCTAAATATCTTGATAACGTCTCTGATGACATTGCGACATATTGGACAGTCTCCAGATCGCGCCACAACATCCATAGCGCAGTCAAAACACATACACATATGTCCGCACGTGTATAAAACGCAATCCGGAGCACGTTCCATGCAAACTGCGCACTCGTCGTTCGGTGATCCCACCCCGGTGGATCCCAAATCTCTTTGTTCCGCACGTTCCGCTCTTCGCATCGGAACAGGTGGAACGTAAGGTCGTCCTTTTCTGGGGGGTATATCTGGGGCGCTGAATGTTTTTGACTGACTTGGGGTTGAAGGGATAGGAATAAGAGGGGGTGGAAGGGCCCGGGAGAGATCTACCAGAGCATCAAGGGGAGAATTGAGAGGATTAAGATGGGTGGTCGGTTTGGTTTGTCGGGGCGATGCGGTACTACCCTCTTGATTTATTAAATTTGGAGTATTAGGGGGGATTTGACGTACATCAGGTTTTTGTTTAATTTGAGGTTTAACGACGCGAGAGTCTTTAACAATAGCGCGGGATGATTGCATGTTACCACGAGCGCTGCGTTGAGAAAGCACATCGGGGGGATAAAAGTCTTCATCAGAGTGGGATGAAAAAGTATCTGTGGTATCCCAATCTACGATGGGATGACTTGGGCTGATGTGACGCGGTTGGTTAGCGATATTAGGAGAGGCAGTATCTTGAGTGCGAGTGATTTCATTTAGATGTCGCGTCGGCTGTTCAGCTGTAACTACACCTGGATGATAAAAGCAATCGATAAAAGTCTCACAATGAATGAAACTAATTAAATTAACTAATGAAAAAAAATTAATAAAGCTATAATTGGATAAAACAATAGAATAGTTAGTAATGATAGTTTGGATATTAATAAATTGATTTAGTTGAATTAAATGATGAGTAATATCACACAAAACTTGCCCTTTTTGGTAGTGTAATAAATTATATTCAATAGCCATTCTACTAAAATTTTATATTACACATCTTACAGAACTTCTAACATTTCTTTAATAAAACTACTAATTATACGAATCTATTTATTAAGTTCAATAAATATATGAAAAATGACATTCTAGTGTTTCATACAACATGGCAACTTTTCTCATACACAATGACTCGAAATTTAGAAAAAATTCAAGAATATAGAAAATACACGATCAATAACATAAGTTATTTATAAAATATTTTAATAGAAATTTTAACTTTAAAAATGATAAACTAAATAATAATTATGAGCTTTTTGTGAAACAACTATTAGATTTAATGAATCTATTATAGTTACCATTAATTAGTATTCCACTTTGTTGCTTACTACTCAAAGCGGTGTATAAATATCATGAATAATTATCAAATAACTTGAACATAACTACAATAATAACTACAATTAAATGAACAAATTATAAATAACTACACTAGTCACTACTCTTAAATAACTATACTAGGCAGATATGTTAAATAAATAACAGTTTTACTTAAGTTATAAGCATAAATATGCGCATAATCTTCAACTAATTTGAATACTAATGAGGCATACATGATTTCACTACAGATTATATTAATCACACAAATGCAGGCATTGAATGCACGGAGTTGATAACAGAATACAGGCAACTGAAGCCTTTAGTAACTGGAGATGAAATGTCAAAAAACATGATTCATAAGTATCATGAAACACTAGAAATAAATATAAACTAATTCTACTGCAAATACAAAAAAAGTTAATTAAAGTATAAAAAATTCATGGTAAATATGCAGATCCGTGCAATACAAAGATAAAATCAGTAATGAGATAAGCGCATACTCATAAACATATTGAAATGAATTTAATATTATCAAAAACTGTATAAACTAGATAAAGATTACCACAGATCTTGTTCAATATATAGTTCTGTAAAAACTTAAAAACAATTTGAGAATATTTTAAATCACACGTTATACATTAGAAGCATATGATCTAATGCTCTGAAACATTTATCAACTTTTAATCTAACTATTATAACTTATTCTCAAATTCATCAATAGAATATACGTAATAGAGTTTGTCAAATACAAAGTTTTTTAATCACAAATATGATTCCAAGACAATGTAAATAAGACGATTTAAATAAAGAACTGTATAACCTAGGCTTTTGATAACACTAGTACTGCCGTAGACGTCTAGAAAAGCCCAAAGTGGTAAAGTGTTATCAACAAACATCAGAGTACTGACTGCATGACCATTTTTCAAATAGAGCACTTCACCTGTGTTACAAAAAAAAACAGAAAACTTTGAAAAACATAAACTTAATAACAAAGTACAGCATTACAATTGAAAAATTCAATCCAAAAAAAAAAATAAAAATAATAATAATAATAACACAGATCAAAATATAGAGGTTCAGTGATAACCTACCTACAGAGTTTTCGTCTATGACACTACGACTACCAATATTTGTCCACCGATATTTAATCTACACTAACCCTAAACATATCCTTAACCCTAACCCTAATATCATAGTAAACCAAATATCGATATACCTTGTGTCAGTTATCGTGACATCAAATAAAGACTGAAAATATATCGCTTTTTAAAAAACTTCGCTTAAAATCTAAATACAGTTGACTGCATAAACCTTGTGCAGAGAGATGAAACGCAAGCACATCGCCACGTTCAGGCTTAGTGCAGATATCTTTATGTACCACCCAGTATTCTGATCGATTTAATAACAAATCTGAATCATCAGGCAACATGTCCTATTTCAAACAGTAATACAGTTTAAAATTCAGTTTAAAAAACAAGTTTGTTCAAATTTAAAACTTCAATTTAAAAAAATAATATATTTTTACTTGTTTACATTTAAAACTTCTCTTGAAATATTATATCGTAAAATCATATCATAGTACAATCAATAAAAATCAAAAACAAAATTAATCCTAAATCCCCCCCAACCTGTGACAGCGTCGCCGGATCACACGCCGTTATCCCAAACGCTAGCCCACCCGTATACTCTCTCGCGACATCTAATATTGCCACAGAAAACCGCTCCCCTGTCTTCAAACAGCGCTGCGTAAAAACGTAACTATTGCAAAACTCCCCCGGACCCCGTGTCGCAACCAAACGATCGGACGATAACGAGATATTCCGTCCTCGTATAGCGGAATGAAACGGCATCGAGTGCGTGGCTGCGAAAAGCTGGCGTTGCGTGGTGGCATCCAACTGGGGTGTAGACCCCGGGGTGCATTGCACGGAGCGTAGTCTTTCATAGTCCGTAGGGCATTGCGACGATCGTAGTCTATCGTAGTCGGTGGGAGAGGGAGAGAAGGAAGGGGGGGTGTAGTCAGTGGAGGAAGGGCATCGGACAGCGTGAGGGACGGGGGGTTGATTCTGGAGGGAGGGTAAGGAGGGGGCACGGGTGAGGTGGGCGTATTGGGACATTTCTAGAGTATCACAAAATGATTTGTAAATAAAAGAAGAAATATTTCAATAATTGTATAATGGATAATATAGTTAGGTTTAAATTAAATACATGAGATCTTTGAACATAACACTAACATAGATACATAATACTAACATATATATATATATATAAAAACATGTGAACATATACAGTACATAATACCAACATATATGACATTTAATAGTTCAAGATTTCTAATTATTCCCAGATTCAAAACTTAATAGCATTAGAATTGAAGACTTTCATTATGTTTTACTTAATACAAAATTTCTTTTATTATCAAATAACTGAGACTACAACATCGCACATATTATTCTTAGTAAACACCTTAATATCAACAGATATATAATTTCATCTAAAATCCGATTAAATATTTTCAAAAATTAAATTCAACTAAATGTTTACCTAAAAACTCGACGGCCATCGTCTGCCCACACAAATCAATCACCACCCACACCATTCCCCCGCCGTTGCCCCTAGCGAGCGTTGCCAGTGCGCTCGACGTCAAAAAAATCCCCAATTCCTTTTCATTCACGCCGTACATAACGCACTTATCCACTGACGAGTAATAAAACCACAAAATATTCCCTTTCAGCGTGTGAGTTTCCGCTACTTTCCCAAAACACCTCCCATGGTAAAAAGCGTCCAGGTCTGAATACTCAATCAGATCCTCCTGTGCTATACTACACGGATCATTCGACGTTAAACCGAAATGCAGAGTGTCGTAAAGAGTCGGAGACGTTTCCGTGATTTTGATGCAGATTCGTTCGTCGGCTGCAACGGGTCGTCGGCTGAAGCAGATGCCATAAGAGCCGCGCGTGCGACCGGCGCGACGGCCGTCGTGAGTGATGCGCACGGTGGGTGAGTGGATCTTGGAATTGAAGCGCATTGAGCGGGATTTGGAAACGGCGTCGAAGTGTTTGCGAGATTTGAATTGCTCTGCAATAAAAGTGATTTGATATTGTAATGACTTGGCTCGTTGGAGAAGTGGTTAGAGCGCTGGATTCGTTATTGATAGTTCAGGTTCGAATCCCGGAGAGGACTCTATTTCTTTAACTAGCTGCACCCTTTAATTAGGAGTTTAAATTTACAGAGCTACGTCTGAGACATTTTTTATATAATATGGTAATCCAGATGTTAAACGTAACCTTAACCTTATAATACTATGATAATAACTAGCATTGACTAAATTGTAAATGATACTGATAATGACTAATTAAGGATATAGAATGAAAATGAAAGTCTGATTGCAAGGATATTAACAAAAAAAACATGCTCCAAAGAATTATTTCAAATAATTAGGTTAATTAGGTTAAATAAGAGAAAAAAAACATCGTAGTTAAATACCTCACCTATATATAACACAATACGAGTCCAAATAAAAAAAGTACAGCCAATATGAATTTAAAAAGGAAGTACAACTATCGTAATAGATAAAAATGGACCACAGCTGATTATACTCACAACATTAAGTTAATAAACTTTGCAATTCTGATACAACAGTATCAACTAGGCTTCAGTACTGTACTAGTTATATCAATCTAAAGGCTAATATCATTTACACAGCATTCGAGTGTTTACACAAAAAGTTAAGTACATACAAGAAAAGGCTATTTGATTGTCTTAAGTGTATATTAAGTCATATGAACATTAACCTTCAATGTTTACAAATATTCAAGAACATATAGATTATGGATAACACCTATTAGCATTGTCATTTACTAACCAATTGCGTGTCTGTTTCTTAATTTAGCAGATAAGACTACTTGCTAAAGTTGCTATAACAGTGTTAAGCTTAATTCAAGAATTAAATTCACTGATACTTCGATGGTCATTTATAAATTATACAAGATTACATTTAATTTAATTTGTTTAGTATATCATCTAGAATCTATTATTTGTTTGGAATAAATAAAACTTCACAGATTCTACTTTTTTCTACAGTCAGAATTA
>JAQIXG010000430.1:0-33168 GCA_034700105.1 Oconnorella tubifera
AATCGTGTGGCTTAGGGGTTTTCCAGAAAAAAATCTTATAAGATTAATTTGAAAAAATCGTAGGAAAATCTTATGGTCTGATAGAGTTCACTGTTAACCTATTGCAGATTACTGCAAAATAATCTTATAAGACGTCTTATAAGACGTTTTAGAAAAAATCGTGTAGTGTGATAGGCACTTAATATGCTTATTTAAGTGTTAAAAGTCCATAATAAGATTAATGTAATATGTTCAGGGCAGGATTTACATTGAAGCACTTTCAGCACGCGCTGAGGGTCCCCCATCAAAAGTGGGACCCCGAGGTTGAAAGGATTTTTTTTAAATGATAATGTTTGTTGTACAGTTGAATGAAATTGAATGTTAAAAGTCAGCCCAAAAAAATGTAGTGATAACCAAAAAATAAATAAAAAAATAAAAATAAAAAAAAGGTCATCACTTTCAAAATCAACACGATGTTTCTAGGTGGCATTAACAAAATAAATTCGATTTCAGATTTTTGCAGAAGCGCTTCAGGCCCCCCAAGGTCTAAATCCGGCACTGAATACGTTAACTCGTCTATATTGGATGAATTTTGAAATTTACTGTAGAAAAACCATCGTTAGTAGATGTATCATTTTGCACACAATTTTTTTAATTATTTCTGCACATTGTCTTATCTAGCTATAACTTATGTTTAGAAAAAAATTTGTAATCTAATTTAACTTTAAAGTTTAACATTTAGTTTAAACAGTCTAGGGACGATGACGCGGACGTTATTGAATATTGCATAATGATTTTGAATGAATCTTGTATAATTAAATGTGAAGAAATAGATATATAATATATATATATAATAGAATGATGCATATAATTGATATCAACTGCGTATTTACATCATATAACTTATCTAATATTACTAATTTTACCACAATTTAGAGACAATATTAATATTAACTTACTATTCAGTGACAATTACAACTTCATGCTGGTTCTCGTAAACCTCGACCAACTGTACAATGCGAGGATGAACTCTGGCCAGCTCAAGCATCTGTACCTCCCTCAGAGCGGCCTGGCGACAGTCTTTGCCCTTGCGACGCTTGTGCACAAACTTTGCCGCATAGTCGAGACCAGTCTGACGATGAATACAGCGCTTGACAACTGCAAACTTACCTCTATAGAAAAATAAATCGAAAATTTGTAATTTGGATAGC
Organism: Oconnorella tubifera; assembly: GCA_034700105.1. Lineage (NCBI taxonomy): Eukaryota > Metazoa > Annelida > Clitellata > Enchytraeida > Enchytraeidae > Oconnorella > Oconnorella tubifera. The sequence continues at coordinate 1,191 of JAQIXG010000430.1, forward strand.
AAGAGATTTGAGTTTAAATAATCAAATTTTTTTTTACTTTGCTATTAAATTTTAAAATAACAAAACCCGGTTCGTATTAATTTTTTTAACAAAATAGACTAGTTCCCATAAAATAAGCTTATGTAATATGTAAAAGAAGACTAGAAACATTGTGATCACTGTTTCAGATGAAGTACATTTACAATTTTTCTATCGTGCTAAACTGTATATGTATTGTATACATACACAGATTTATAACGTAGCAAATTTATGAGGGAATGAAATTTTTTCCTCCGCTCATCCGAAATATTTGGAACGAATTTGCCATATAGTCTAAATGAAGATGACAGTAAAGTGTATTAAACTATCGCGGAAGCTTTTCATAAATATATATAAGAAAAAGAACGAGCATAAGTGAATAAATTATTTACAATAAACTATCAACATTTTTAACTACTTAACTGATATAATTTAATAGTTAACAACTATTTTTAATAGCTATAAAGTCTAAAAGTATAGTTTAACTATTGCTTACGACAATAATTTCATTACGTTGACAAATATATAAAATAAATCAGATGTGAACCTGAACTTCGTTTTATTGGATAATAAAAACCTAATAATACTTCAAATAAAAGTTTTATTTCAGTTGAACTGCAGTTTAACATGTCGAGAATAACTTTGAGAATAAAAATAGTAAAACAGGTGCATACTGCACGAATTATTGACTAAGCAATCAAGACCATAGTTTTATTAATTAAAATATACAAAGTAGAGTATCTGTTACAAACGATAGCGATTTTTAATTCAATAAACTTTTAGAAATTCAAGGAAAATGATTAACCGTTTTAAGTTTGATTAACTTCAAGACGAGGTTAATCAAACTACCTCTTTTAAACAGCTACGTGTACGTTAAAGAGTAGGCTTAAATGTTTCGTTTTTTATGGTAAGCCTAATACCATAAAAAACGAAAATGTTCATATTTTGAAGTTTTTACCCCTTAATTAAGGACTTATCTCTCAAAGCAACTATAATGCTTATGTTAAACTATCAAGTTATAAAATGTACTTAATTCAATGACACACATGATATCGCTGACATCTGTACTAAACTGAACCAAACTCGAGGACAAGATTGTAACAGTGATATGCCGGAAAGTCAGACATTGGCATTCAAACAAAACGAGGCTTAATCAAAGCTGCAAAAAAGCTGACAAAAACACAACAAAACATTTCAAAGGACATCTAAACAACCCGATATCGACACAAGTCAAAACTTTAAAAGCTATGAGCCACAGTCCTCGCGTGAACTCATAATATGCCTCAGGCGGTTATGTTATACGCTTTTAAAACTACAGCGAAAACTTCTCGTAGCATTATAATCATATTTGACAAGGAAGGTTTAGAAAAAAAAGAGAATTGACAGCGAATTATGACAACGCCCTTTTTAACATAGGTATTCCATTAATGGATAGATTACATGACGAAGCATTTAAAACACAAATAAGATCTTAGATATTATCTGAGGTAATTTTAAAATAGTCTAAGTAACTGTTTACTTACTTAATATTCACAAATAGTTTCTCTAAATCAAGTGAACATGGCTACAATTTGTATAATGTAAATTTTGTGAACACAATTCAAACAGAACCCAAATATGCTCGGAAAACCACGAAACATAAATAAAATAATATATTCTAATATTAACTAAAAGAAGAATAATTTAACATTTTAAAAGCGAGTAATTTAAACGTGACATTTTTACTACAATATTTTTTCTTATACAATAATATATTGCTATTATACCGGAAGACATCAAGGCACCACAAGAACACCGAAAAGTCTCTTGTCATGATGATAATATTTACTCAAATATGATAACACACAAGTCACACGATATCATATCACGTAATATATTGTAGTCAATAGTGCCTAAGGTCAACCTGATGATATCTAGTCCATCATTAACGCTTCAAACTTGAATAATAGCAACTATTTATGTAAAAGTATAACTTGCCATTAGCGGTGCTTGAAAGCGCTAAATACTTAGTTAAAATAACAGTAGTATCGAGATCCTAGACACTTGAATATAAAAATGAAAAATGATACTAAAATAGACCCATGCTAAATAATTATACTATCAAGCTTATCAATAATTTGCAATAGATACCTTGGCTAAATTGCACGAGGTACTATCATTAATAAATAATTTATTAATACCATACGCTTAATCATTATTATTATTAGTTGAAATTTTATATATACAAAATATAAATATTTCCAATAAACTATCAAATCTTGCATTTTAAAAAACCGCCATAAACACAGCTTGTGTTTTAAGTAAATACGCAAAATCGCAACAGAATCACTAGTGAACAGAATACTGCGATCCTAATATAAACTCAAATGAAAAGCAAAATTGGTTGAAAAATAAGATGAAAAAAGTGATCATTGTATTTTCAAATGTATTCAGGGCATAACATTTAAAAATCGTACTGTGAATGTGACACGACACATTAAAGAAATAAAATCTAGAACAACACTTTATCGAAATTGCATCGCATTCTATTTAATTGTAGTTATTTATTCTAATATAATTTTCACACTCTACTGCTATGTGATTTGTAATTTAGAGAGATGAACTAAATGTTCTTGCAAGATTACATCTATTTGCTTGTCTAATAATGCGTCTGGAGACAATCACATTACACCGCAGTCACGATGAATAATAAGTATGCATAATTATATCAAACTTGCTACAGGGTCGTGATTGCAAAATATGCCAACCACATAAAGTATACCTAAACTTTTAAAATGTGCATAAATTCAAATTCTTCAGCATTTATTCTGATTTCTGGATAATCTTTTATTAGTGCTTGGCGCCTTGCCTTAAATAAAAGAGTTATTTGGCGTTGGTAGCCCTTGAAACTTGTAGAACCATCATTTAAACTAGATAATAATATAAAGAGAACTATAGAATGTTTTATCGTTGCTATAATCTGCATATCTTTTCAATAACTCATCGTTATTGCAAATATTTTATAAGTGATAATTGTTTGTTAATATTACTATTACAACAAAAATGTGTACAATTTCATGTTAATGCTATTTAACACATCAATATTCGGGTCACCACAGAATAAAGCCAATATTTTGATTTAGGTGTGAAATTTATGAAAAATAGTGTGAAAATGTCCACCTTGTAACTGTACTTTTGTTGCTGACTAGTAACAGGTTACTTTTTCATATAGTACTTAACTCTATCGTTCTACATCTGTACATTTGAACTAAACGCAAGGTCAGCTTGTAATCAATTAATCAAGAATTGCTATAGCCATCAAAAGTAATTGAACTAACCAGACTAATATAACTAATATATCTTTCTACGAATAGTTAATTAAATGGTAAAATCAGTTCAAGTAATTATGAAGTATGATTATGTTATTACTGCCCTTGTGTGGTCAATAATGATTTGCAGGATATAACATCGAGTTAAAACATGCCAGAATATTATCTACAGTATAACAGCATTGTTTATTTAAAAATTCTTTAATTTTTAATTTACCGCGCACTGGACGGACTTTTAAATTATGTTCTGTGTGTCATTCTTAAAAAATATATACAGTATATATACATAGATATATCTGTTATTTTTATTATAATACTTTTTTCATTATCAATCACATTTCATAGAATCGATAAAGTTCTTGAGCCTGCTTGTACATGATGATTACTTTTACTAATTTTTTTATACATCACAGAATTTTCTACATAAAATAAATTGAGGTGGAGGGGGGAATGGGTAATTTTCTGTCTTTCCCTGCCACTCTAGATCTACCCCTGCATCTAGAAAACACACTTCATCGTTAAAATCATCAATTATCAAGTATACCTATTGCGGCCATAAAACAAAATATTTAGCAGTCACGAAAAGTAAAACTATTCAACAGAATTCACGTCTGTGGGAAAGTCAATCAGTGAAAAAAGATCAAGTTACAAACCATAATAGAGGTATAGATCAATTAGGTAGAATATTCTATGACCTAAAGTGGGATATCACGTCTGGTACTTGCTCGGTGACACTCCTCAGTGCAATTCGATGCAAATAGAAAAGTTTGATTTAAGGTAAATGAGAACGTGTTAGAACGTGTACTATCGAAAATTTTCTCAGAGACATATAGACTAGATTTTATTTCATACTGTGTCCCTCCCACCTCTCCCGCATTAAAAATGTATAATAGTATAGTGTGTTTTATAATGAAATAAATGACGAGTTAAGATTGCCCATAGATTTGAAAATATAAACATAGATGTTACTCAACGTCTATTCATTGTACGTTATAGAATCTCTAATTTTATCTTCATAATTCCCCGCGGTTACATTTTTATAACTTTTAATTAGAATGACTGCTTTATAAATATCGATTAGTTAATTAGCGATTAACGCCTTGAAGGTTGCGCTTTTTCGTTGCATGTGCAAAGAACTGATAAATCTTGCTAGCCGTTATTACATCTCAGAGAAGTTATTTTTTATTGTAGAATTTTGAACTTTAGCACTTTTATGTTTTAATCACGATTAAGCATGTGACAATTATATTATACGTTGATCATATATTTGAATTAAATCGCTATAAATAAAATATACATATAATGTAAACTTTAAAAGATTTAATGCGAAAAACCTTCGTTACTCGTTTCAAAACTAATGCCTGAATCTTTTTTACGGACAAAACTCCAGTACATTAGCATGATCTCGGTGCAAAGCATAAAAATTCCGTATCATATAAATATCACTCTAGTTATAAATAACAATAGTGTATGAATATAGTAACTACATGAAAATTGAGTGCTTAATGCACGTGCACATTGTATGTCACGCAGCCAGGTCGACACATTTGAGGCCAAAATATAACAGTATATAAATACCGTTATATTTTGTGTGCATATTTTCAACAAAATTCCAGTAGAAGCAGCATTCCACTAACATTAAAAACACAGATTTAGCTCAAAATAATTTACACAGAAATTACTTTATTTCTATGCTCAAGTTTTGTAAAGAAGAAACTTTAATTTTAAATGCGAAGCTAGTTATTATCTGTAAAACAATTATAATTGGTCAATACTGTCTAAAAACTCAATAAATATCCAAGGATACAAAACACCGTATGTAAATAAGTACTTGCGCGAGTATTATTCGTCGTGGAAATTTACAGCCAAGGCCCAATATTATCACACATAGTGATAATATAAAATCCACTTATCAATTTATCAAGGTGACTAAGTTTTATATGACTAATAATATAGGTCTGCTTGAAACAAAATATTCTCAAGCAAAAGTAAAACTATTTATTAAGTAAGCACTTGATAAGACTCAAATTTATTTCAATTATTTATGAGAGATCACGATAGTATCATTCCATCAACAAATCACTTTGTACAATCAACTATTTATACAAAATATACAAGTTGGCGACGAGAGATATTTGGGATTTAATAAACAGGCTTAGTTCCGGTTTAATAAAATTAATACAAGCTGACTTGAACATTTTATGACCACACCTACTTCGCACATCCTCAAGCGCATAATTGGCATACATTAAGCAAATAATAAGCATAATGTAGAATCATAGAATAAGACTATAAAAATCGAAAAATCATATAATGACATCTCACAAAAACACATTTTATTTATTGGAGTAATTGAATAAAAAAACAGCCGGTCAATCTGTATATCTTTGGGGGAATTTTAAATATTTTATCGATGCGTATAATATCCTGATCTCCAAAAATTATTATTAAAAATAGTTTTAAAAATTAACTGTAATGTATTATAAATTTAAACACAAATTCTACTAAACACTGTCATAATATTATGCTATAATACTATAGTAATAAAATTAAATGTACGTGTATACGCTGTCAACTGAACACTGCGTTGTTTGTCAAATATTTTAGTTTCGCATTGCGCTCTAAGAAATACTTGAAATATTTCTAAAATTAAGTCATTTTGAGATTATAGACAAATATTTCATCGGTGACCGCTATCACGCTATCTTTTGTTTCAAAAGCATCCACTCATTCTTTATATTCCTTTGTTTAAAAAATCTGCACACTTAAATAACACCATGAAACATCAAGCAAATTTTATGATCAACTTTATTACACGTCTATTAAAAATTAATCAGTCTTCCGCATGTGATAACAAATTTAATAACATCCGTTTCTAGAAACTTACAACTATATCACTATAGAATTTTATTTGCATAAATTCAACAACCTCCTTTATCCGAACATTTACTTCGAAGAAATAGATATGAAAGCTTCAAATGATGACAAAAATAGAGCGAAAAACTATCTAAAAAATGCTCTTCTTTAACACACGTTTTAGCACGGGGCCAAGAAATACATCACAAACACAAATGAACCACACAATGGAAAGAAGTGCACAAAAGATCGCCCGGGCTACAAGCCCCGCCCACAATGGGTAGCCGCCAGGGGGCTAGATATGAAGAGCACAAATAATATCAAGTGAACTGCAACCTTTGCGTATGAACCTCAAGCAAATGACATCTGCCGATGCATTTAACAGCACACTTCAATTCACTGAATAACCATTAGAAATGATTCACTGCAATGTTTGTTAATATCGCAGTTAATATGCGAAAATCTTTCATACAAAATAAATGCTGTTAATCTACAGTGTGTATGAGAGAAGAGCAATGTTCTTTAAATTTTAATCAATAATATTTTGATTAGAATGTTAATAACAATAGCTTGCAAAATATTATAGCATTGACACATTTATAGAAAATTAATTTGACACAAAATGTGTATTATTTTTTATGAAGTCAGTTTATGTTAATTTTCAAATAACTTGAAATCTTGGACATAGTCAGTTGAGTAATAAAGTTTAAATATACATAAAGATGTTTATCTTAAACTCAAAAAAATGATAATAATAGACTTTTTACATTTATAAGGTCAGAGATTTGAAAAGAAACAAAAAGTGATCATATTTTAAATAACTTGTTGGTTTCAATCAAAATGTGATAAAATCGTTCATTATCTTTTATATATGGTAATTGAAATTTCAGAAAAATTCAAATAAATCCGGGTAAAGTTATGAAGCAAAATACCATGCAACATTAAATTGACAGTTATCCAATGAGGATGTAATAAAAACTAACACGATGACATTGTGTTGCATTAATTGTAAGCTGAGTTATTAATTACAGTAAATGGTAATTATAAGCTACATGTTATAACGTTTATACTATTATATTATCTCAAATACATTATTTCGTTTAGACAAAGTAGTAAAAATCAATAAAAACAATTATTATAACAAATTAGTATAAAATCAAAAAAAGCAATTTCGAAATGCTGTATATTTATTATATCTTCTCGTTCAACGCTGAATCTAGTATATATTGTTACATGAAAATCTATCATTATAAACTAACTTGATCAATCACTTTTGCATCAATCAGAGGCATGCAAAAATCTTTGACAATCTTTTGAAGCTATTTACAACTCCTGATGCTATAGGATAAAGCAGTATATTATATATTACGATGTTTCAATTTACAACGAATTTATTAAAATATTCTCAAAGCATTTAGTGCGAAGCGATTCCTTGATCAACACCCCTCACCCCTTCTAAATGTGCAAAATAAATGGATATTTGGCGCAAAATCATGGAGTTTGAACGTTTAGTCACGCATATACTTCAAAAGGTATCAAAGGCACACGACAAGTCTAGTTAGAAGACTGAAATGAACATGTTATAGCTTGTAACAATTGAGTACAACTAGGCTTGTACTTTAAAAAACATCAAAGTACTGATACCCTGGCTAAATAGATCGAGTCATAAGTTATGACTGCATTTAAACTTTATCCAATAGGCCTACTCTTTGAATTACTTTCGATTTTTGAATACACATAGTTTAATTTAATATTAAATATCAAAATATCAAAATATGTTTTGAGAATATATTATACATCATATATCTGGTACAGTACTTAACAGAAAAAATATGCATACAGACTGTTTAGTATATGCTAATAAATAAATAAATAGTGAACATATTGTATAAAATAATCGCATATCGATATTTTGTATGTTATAGTTTATTAACGATACATAATATCGGTATAATTACATAATACATAATAAACATAAAGTTTAAACATATACTTATGTTTAAGTATAAACATAATACCTATATAATTACATGCAATAAGATCTATTTATATGCATGCGTATATACCTGTTCAACAGGTATAGTATTGAGTAAGTATAATCGTAAAGCAGCTGCCGTCTCTTTATAAAGTCAACGTGCCAGCTGCAAACCTCTTTAGCAAAGAAATACAGCAAACTGTAGCTCGTCAGTCTCAACACAGGTGTAACAGAAAATGATTTTATTCAAGTTATCACAAGGTCATCAGCTCACACAATACAAAAATTAAGAAAAATTGCTGTATTTTACCTTAAATACAGTTTACCTTAAATACAGGATAGAATTGTGGATAAAAAATATTTTGAAAATTTCTATATATGATACGAAATTAAGTTTTTAGTCACACAAACATCTTATTTCTATGATGACATTTTGTGTGTGACTGAAAACTTAATAACTTCAACCAGGTTTCTTAATTACTGCAGAGTTAAAAAGACTATCTGAAAGATAAACTAACAAATATTAGTTATCTAATAACTATACGTTCATTAAAAATACCGAGAGCAACATTTCGAATAATAATTTATCAAGCTGATTGTAATTCTTAAATTTAAAGAGTTAAATTTAATTATAAAATTACATCAGAGCCTTTCGACGTTTTATATCAAGGAAGTCCATGGCTGTCTAAAGCATTATATCATATATTTATTAATGTTGCTAAAAGTTATAAATAAAACCCTTATAGCAACACCAATCTTCAGTATATATATATGCCGTAAAATACATTTCAATGTTAACTTTAGTAACTTCACGCCTATTATTTAATTCAAATTTTATTTATGACACCATTTTTTTATCAAATATATCCTTATATAATACACTATTTGCTACAATTTATTAGATCTTGAAAAGGTATTATAAAACAAATATTAAGGCAATAATAATAACAATAATAACCTAACTTCTTTTGTAGGCATATATAACTCGAAGCACTTTAAATATTAAGGAGATATAATATTTGACCATCTATATAATATTTGACCATCTATTTTCATGGTGATCCTTTATAAAATTGATTTACCGTAATGATATTTACATAAATTGTACATGATATTAACATATGATAGTTGTATACTGTAAAATATATTGATAACATTTATATATTATATCAACATATTGTATAGTTTTTTTGCATGTCTATATTTAATATTACACGAGTAATGCTAGTAGTGGGTATAAAAATTCACTTTGTAGTGCAATGCACACACATTTACCTGAAGTTCTGATCGAATTCTACTCAACATTTCTATCGATCACTCGAGACAAAAAACATTGTCCAAAAACTCTTAACAGAATTCTAACGTTTGCTATCGAGCATTTCTTCCAATAAATTTACATAAAATAATCAAAGTAATGTTTTCTATTATCGCAGGTCCTTGAGAATATTGGTAAAAATTTACACGAAGAATTAATTAACAAACTTGTGTTAAAAAGCCCTTGAAATTCAATTTTCTCTTTTAGTCATTCCCATAGTAATTATGTGTATTGAAAGATTTCTGGAATTTAATACTCAGTTAAATTACACGCAGACGAATAAATACCTTAAATAAACAATACACTAAAGTACATTATAATCTCATTCGAAACCAAACACTTCAAATTGTGATCAGTTAAAAAATATCTTTTAACTGTGTGTACACACTTGAATTACTTCCGTGCAAATTACTTAAATATTTTTACCAGCAAATAAATTCGTCACAATCGCTAATATTGAAACAACACAATATTGCGGAATATAATTGTTTCAATCATATTTATAAGCGATTGCTTCAAAAAGCAGTGCTCTATGCCGATCAGGAATTTATAAGGTAGAAATCATTGCTTTAAGTAAGAGAATAAATTAGACATTTTTACATATTGCTTGTTAATCATTCTATCAACTCTATATTATCACTCATTTTGTAAGTCTAATAATCCAGCTCACAATGAAAACGCAAAGTGTAACAAAACTAGATGAGGCTAGAATTTCACAAGGAAGACATCATAATTCTCAGAAGAAATTTAATTATCTTTATTAGTGTATTTCATTATTAGCAAACGATTTTGAATAGAAGATAACGCTACACCAATAACTAATACCAGAAGATCTTTCATTGATATCAAAAACAAAGACTTCTTTCAATAAATTTACATAAAATAATCAAAGTAATCTTTTCTATTATCGCAGGTCCTTGAGAATATTGGTAAAAACTTACACAATATTACATCGCTCTTAAATGAGATTTTTAACAAAAGTATCGAGTGAAGGATAAATGATTTCGTTAATAAAAGATAATGAAATATGCTTCATATATGCTTTATTGATCTGCACGGACGTAGTGGGAGCAAAATTGCATGTAGGCCCCTACAGGATACAAATATGTTTGCTGGATAAATGATAGATTCAAGGAAAATCTGACAAGCTTTAAATTTATACTAATTAATCATACATTGTTGAGATTTAAAATTACAACGGACAATAACATAAATAGCAGTTAGTATATTAGTGAGCTAATACTTAGTAATATTCCAGCAGTTAACCATTGGATGATAAAATCTGATAATCCGGCTAATTAACTTCGCAATAAATTCATATAATTGACTTTACATAGATTCAGCTGACAGTATGATAAAGACTTCACTAGGATGATAAATGGAATAATACCAAGTATCTACAGCGATTCATAACTAAATAGAATCATTTTGTATAATTATATTAATGTTTATAGTCGTTTATCAATGTTATTAAATCAACACATTTGGATATCGTTCAAGATATAAAAAGAAGAGGTCAATTTTGAAATTAATGACTTGCATTTTTAATGTACATATAAATTTTCTGTATGCTAATATTAATACAAGATATATACTGGCAAATTGTCATAAACTCATATTGCCAAGACAAATTTATAGAATAAACTTCAATAATGCTCACCTCCCGATTTCAGATTCCACTGTGTAGACATCATTGAACTGTTCAGGACAAATTTGAATTCCACAAATCGGCAATTCCTTCATTGTTCTTAAAAAATATTATCTGAGATTAATAATAACGGGTGAATTAATGAGTCTATCTATAATGTAAGTCCGCTTCAATTATTCATAGCATTCCAAATGGATATCTACATGAAATTTAATATATTTCTTAATATATATACACTTTCTACTAAACCGCAATAATAAAAGCACTAAAATATAAAGGATTTAAGAACAACATTGACAACTACATTCTTTGTCATAATACAGTTTATGCGCTTATATCTCAGAATACTACATCAACTATACAATAGCAATCTAATACAGGCTTATATCGGGCAAAAGTTTAGTATAAGAGGACTCATTTAAAAGTAAATCTATTATTACTAATGCGTATTCATCAAAAAAACGCAAAATAATTGTTTGTCAATTAAATACGCTTTATCACTGCTATTAAACAACGTATAAAGTTTTAACTTATTCGCTTACTAACATTGCCCTAAAACATGAGTTTATTTCGCACGATAACTCATAACCCAGGCCCGAATGAATCAGCTAGCCTAACATAACCTACAGCTGTTCAAGTAATTACTTTTTTGTCGACCGAGCAGACGAGCTAGTCGCCTCTCGAGATCTGTCAAAGCTAACCGGTCAATGCGACCGGTGTTAAAATCCCCTTCCTAAAATATAGTTTCACAAAAGTGTTATCCCACGGCTTTTTTACTCGGGCGTTATACCACAGGGGAATTCTAAGAAGAAATAACTTGCGCAGTGTAACTTATGACGTAAGTGACATATTGCGAATTCAAATAATATTCAATATATGTTGTTTACAGTATTATCACTTAACTCTAAGCCTATGTATAATAGTTTTAGCCGTATCTAAAAAAGTAAGCCATTTGTACAATATTATATAATTCAGGCAATAAAATGAACAATTTAACTAATATTTGATGTCTCTCAAAAAGTCTGCTAAATCTGCGTAAGTTTATCATTTATTCCATCATTTAGTTGTCGAAATGTTTGCGAAAATAAAACACACCTCACTGTAAAAAAAAGTACAAAAGTGCCTTTTCACTTTAACCTGCAAAATTACTAAAGTGGCAGCTCAATAGTTGCTTTGTTGTGTCTGTTGCTAGTATTTAGCAGTATACAGTTAGTTAGGCTGCAACAAAGCGAAAGGAAATGTCAATCAAGAAAACACGCCAAGTGAGAATCGATCAGTTAAGCCTTAGGCAGGGGAGCATCAGGAGAAAAAGGGAGCAGAAGAGAATGCACCCCTGCTCATAATATTTACACTTTTTTAATGTAGGTATTTTAATGTTGCATTTTGAGTTAAGCAAGAAAATTCGATACATTTCTATCGCCCCTAAAATTATAGTGTGGATACTCTCGTCCAAAAAATAGGTCCGACCGTTAAGGGGTTCGATAGAATTTTTTTTAAATAATACTAAAAAATAATAAGGAAAATGAGAAAACAAATAAGAAAAAAAAATACTTCAAATAAATAATAATATAAGAGGATGATAGACTCAAAATAACATCGAAATTTTTTGTGAGTCACTTTTAAATTTGGAGCCATTCAGTTTATTTAATTGGTCAACAATTAAAACTTCAAAAAGAAATATTTCAGGGGCTCGACTTGAAAACTTATAGGGCCTCGTTGATCATCGTTACATCACTGTGATGAGTCGTCATAACTCTCAAATTACGAACTGAAAGTCGATATAAAAGCATTAATTGCAAACGTTTTCTGCAGATTCTAACCTATAGAATATATTGTACAGATTATTATCTGCAGAAAACGTCTGCAGTGTGAAAACATATCTCTCGTTATTAAATTTCATTGACTCATTTTAAACGATTACTGACAATATTGACATAATTATTCAAAACACTGTTTACATGCGCTATACTTGCACATTAGTTGTGTCAAACTAAAAATGACAAAAATGATATCACATTGCTTACTAAGCTACTCTAGTAGCCATTTAGTAAATTTATTTCATCGTAATAAAATCAATAGATTTTAATTTATAAGGTTAAGTAAGTCTATGCAAACAGTCGTTGACGCAATTCGATCTGAATCATTAAGCTCAATAAATGTATGAATTTTCAAATTTCAACACTACCATGTACAGTTTTCGAGACATATAAAATTTCAAATATGCTCATTTCAAATATGTTCAAAGTTAAATATTGAATTAGATGAAATTGGATACATAGGTTTGTAACAATGAATAAAGTATCATTTACAATATTTTTGGAATAAGTACACATGTTAGGCTTACTATAATTATTACAATGAGCTTAGCTTTAATATCTATATATTATATCCATACACTTATGAAAGTATCAACTTATTATTTATCGTTTACAATAATATAGGCTACTGAACATGAAAACTGATTAATTGAAAAAATGAATTAAAAAAAAGAAAAATATAAAAGATCTTTTTACTTTTCTTAGAATGTTTATTAATTAAACAGAAAACTTATTTTCTAAACCACAACAGATAATCTTAGAAATCTAATAATAAGCCTATTATAATTACGCGACAGTGGATAAATTCTGTGTAACCCAAGATAACTATATATAACTTTGATAACTATAGTTTTAACTAATATACACATAATTATTGCAATTAGCTTAGCTTTAATATCACATACATCTGGCTGATTAGAAGTCCGTTAAATCAAAATATAGACTTACCAATTCATACATATGAATAAAAAATCTTTTTAATTAAGTCAAATTTCATATAGTGCTTCATAAAATTTAAATTCTAAATAATTCAATGAACACAAAGAAAATCCTTTCATGATAACCATCGATCAAACGGTTGTGCCGACAGCGAATAAGATAGATGCGTAAATCTTAATGTAAACACGAATTATTAGTCGGCAGATGATATTATTAGGACCTCAACTGCAGAACAACCGGGCCATCAATTCATTCAGCTAGCCATTAGCTGGCATTCGTGGACTTCTAAATGTGGTGTGAAATGTGACTAAATGAAATGCTGCTGCACTGCAGAATGTCAACACCTAGATCTCGATGAGAGAATTAAATGAGATTCCAGATCACATAAATCTTTGATCAATCCAATGTAGAACCGGACAAGTCACAGCCTGGACTCACAGAAGCATAAATCTTAATTCAAATTGTTTACGAGTTACCAAAATTCCCTTTTGATGGCATACTCAATTGTTTATTTTTTATTTTATTTATTTATTTATTTATTTTCACAAACATAGACATTAACATAGAAATGTCATAAACATAATGTAAAGTCAATGTGAATTTAGTACCACAGGCCCATAAAGGGCAAAAAATGTGGATCGTAAAAATAATACAGTTTATAAAATGAATACAAACTATATTAAGTTCAGTACCGGTAGATTAAAGTTAATAAATTGTAAAGTCTCATTATATAGATAGACAGTTTATACACAGAGATAAGTGACTTTCAACATATTGGAAAATGAAAGTGCAAACTTGGATGATAGATACAATATAACTTTAAGTAATAAAACTTAGTAGAAATTATTTATCATCATATATACCGGGTAGTACATATTAATTTTATTAATACATATTATTATTAGTACATATTTTTTAGTACATATTAATTTTTAGAAATTCTCATAAATCAGCTTAACATAATGCATTTTTAATTTATGTGGTGAATCAGCATATTGGAAGATAAAAAGTTAGATACTGTTGTGATACTGTTAAGAAAATCTAGGATTTTTCTTCAAATAATGATTTAAAACTAATGCAAATTAAGATTACTGTATTAGTTACTGACTAATAATATTTACAATTTGCTGACCCTCTATAATTCAAGCTATTTAAATGTACTAACTGCGGATACCAGTTATTATAACCTGGCGACAAATGATGCTAGTCCACTTTTGTCCGTCTAGAGCCATTAACCGTGTAACTAATGCTTATATTGATAGATTATTGGTCCATTATAAATTGCATCAATATCTAAACTGACCCCTCGTTTTTCCTTCAATCCGGTGATTTACTGAATGTTAATAAATAAACGATCTGATAACAACTGATACCGCAACCGGATGAACTATCCAAACTGGCGTACTTTATTAAAGCAATTTAAATATATGCGACAATCTGGACTAGATTTGTTAAAATAACATTGTAAAGCTTTAAAAAATTTGCGATGTCGGAATTTTAATTTAGAAGAGCCTATTTTATACATAAAGTTATATATGGCAACTGTCTGATTGTTATTTTGTCTAATTATTTGATCACAGCGATAGTTGTAATAAATTTCTCGTTACTCTACTGATTTTATTTCGCAAGAGAAAATTAGTCGAGCAACGAATCCTTAGCATATTAATTAATTCTATGTATTCTACAGTAAAAAAAGAATTTTAAAGCAAAATTCAGTTGCAGCTGCCATAATTATTTGCAATTGAAAAAAAGTCAGGCGCTTGTTTCAAAGTTTTTTTTTATTAATTCAGTTGCGATAAACTTTTGTGCATAAACAATTTACCATTTGATAAATAATATCACGAGAGCTTTCGTATTAAAAAATCTTAACCTTAGTGTATTTTATAAACTATTATATATACTGCACATGTATAATATCCATTATTATATTATACGCATCCATTAGGCTTAGAGACTAATTTAGCGTCGACATTATTTAACACGATATAAAAGATTTATATAATGCGCCAATTAAAATCCATATGATAGTAAGATATTGTAATATTAACTAACGCATAAAATGTTATCAAATCCGCTATTCCACTACTGTAACAGATGTGGATTAATATTTTCTCACTTTTTATTTTGTTCTATGATATACATTTATGCTATAAAACTACCTGCATTTCTGCCGCATAATAACAGAGAAATGTTTGTTATTACCACAGGCTAGAGAGGTAATAAGAGGTAATAATTAATTAAGAAATTGTGGGCGTATATATGAGGCAATATAAATTAAGCTATTGTTTAACATTCGATGTAAATAACAAAATTTAATCTGCTCATTTCCTTTGCTCGTAGTACATATTGTGTTAATGATGTCAGCATTGACCGGATGTTAACAATCGAACAAACTGTTGGAACACTTCATATACGTAGTAATAAAATCTTAAACATTTAACGTAGACCAGACATAGTAGATAGGGACAACGAAACGATTTAAATTAAGGGGCGATGAATTTATAGAAGGGGAGCGGGAGTAATTGCCCATTTTTGAATATGAGTACTAGGCAATACTACATAAATTCGTTTTGTATCAAATCCAATATATTGTATAGCTTGCATGATACATTATTGGTTTAGACTTATAGTTACTAAAAATTAAATTTTACTACTCAGATGACATGATTTTGTTACTCCGAAAGTTCAGTTTCTAAATGATGCTCTTGTTTACAACATATCGGTTAATTGGTGTTTTTTAATCGAATAATTTAGCCAAAATTATCTGTTATAACTTAAAACACAACTTGCTAGCAGACTTCATAATATAACCAGGGTCCAGGGCTGCTTGTTGTGAACTTATGAGGTCAGCTATATGCACGAAAATTCATTAATAAAAACTATTTAAAATAACAACTAGTTGTTGTCAGCGGACCAAATTGTACAAATAAACAGAGTGGAAAAGTTATTGGATCTGGATCGCAATCCGGTCTTTCTCGTAATTGATTATAAAAATTTATAAAAATAATTGAGTACAAAGTGTGACTTTTGCTGATAATAAGTTCTGTTCTGCAGCAATTTCAGTGATTTAAAAACGATCCTAAAATGATACATTGTCATTTATACACCGACATCGATGCGTTATCATAACACACATATGCACCGAGTTGAATTCGCCTGCAATACACCGGGAGATTCTTTTTGAGAATTGTGTATTTTTGGACAAAATTCACATTAAAAACTAGTTGCATAAATTCTAAGCATAATCCCTATCTTATACCAAACAATAGCTAACCTAAATAATAAATAGCTTAAATAATGATTCTCTTCTAGACTGATGGTTATATTTATATTTCAATGCTGAAATATAAAATATAGTGATTGAATTTTGCAGTCATTTTAAAAAATATGAAAATTAATGCAGAAATTTTAACAATGTTGATGAGTTAAGTGTGTTTCGCTTAAGCTGATATCACCCTGAAAATAGATGGTCATATATTGTATCTCCTTAATTGTTAGTTTAACAAAATAAGATATTGTTATTGTGTCAAAGCTTGCTCCTTATTGCATCATTTTTGCATGTCAAATAAACTCTTTGGAGCTTCCCCTGCCCCTTCCATTCCCCTTCCCTCGGATCTGGCAAACTAAGGGCAGGGCTGGATTTTTTTTGTGCCAACTGTGTCGCGGCAGGGGGCCACCAGATTTTGTAGGACCCCAAAAAATGAAAAAAATGTAACTAAAAAATTAGAATTTACGAACCTTTTCAGTAGGTTTTTCTATGTGAAACAAATGTAATTTATGATATAGCAATTAGATGTTTGACCAATTTAATATTTAGTTTCAATTTTACTCACTGTATAATTAGCGCCATTATGACGTAGCGATTAGATGTTTGACTAATTTAATGTTTAGTTTCAATTTTACTTCCTGTATAATTAGCGCCATTATGATGTAGCGATTAGATGTTTACCAACTTAATGTTTAGTTTCAGTTTTACTCGCTCTATCTTAGCGCCATTATGATGTTGCAGCTATATATAGTGACTTTCTCAGTCAAAATATTATAATATTGCAGGCCATAATTGTCCCATACAATCTAATAATTTCTCTGTATTTTTAGCAAGTATCGAAAAAATAACTTCTAAAGAGACGAGTCACGAGAGAATTTAATTGCATGAGTCTGATTATACTGTAGATTCACTACGAATTTACAATGGATACAGTTTAATAAAAACCGATTTGTTCTTTTTAGTCACTTGTCCAATTGAGCTGAAATCGATAGGAGAGAAAGTTCATAAATTGTATTCTTCAAAACTATAATATTTGAGATACCGAAAAAGAGTCCTTTTTGTGCTGGCATAGAAAATTTGTGTGGGCACAGGGCCCCATAAATGTTTAATCCGGCCCTGACCGAGTGGGCAGAGGGGGCAAGTCGCGCCGGGCTGCACATTGATAGGAGGCGGCAGAATGTCTGCCGCAGTATGTAAAATCATGTTATGTGTGATGGAAATCCAGCCAAAATTTAGTAATAACCAAAAAAGATCACCACTGGAAAGTTTTTATAGGAATATCTATAACCCCCGAAATTGTGAGACACAATTTTTGCGGCATACACTCTCGGTACGTCAATGAATAATACGTTTGAATCATTAATATTGTTTTAAGGTTTTAGAAAGCGAGTTTCCATTATAAATTCATGATTAATAGAACGCGAGATTCCTTTAAATAAAATTACAATTGTTCAATTTTAAAATTGAAATTGTTCCATTGAAAATTGAAGACAATTTTTAGAGACTTTGATAGAAAAAATTTACGCGATTAAAGTGACAGGGACTCGACAAGTTCAAGAGTCCATGTAAACAAAACAAATGGATGAATTGGGTTTATTAAATGGACCGCAAAAAATAAACGCGATGGAAAGCAATCTCGACACGGGGGAAAGTAAAGAGGGAAACGAAAATAATGGGGAAATAAATTTAGACAGGGGGGAGCAAATTGAGGGAAATTTGAACACGGGGAACGAAGTTGAAGGAAATTGCAATGTTCTGGAATTTAAGCAGGGGAATTTAAACGTGGAAAATGAGGGAAATATGGGTAATATTAGGGAAATTCACGAGGGAACTATGGAAAATGAACGGGGTTCGGAAATAGACGAAAACATATCATTAGGGATTGAAGGGGATTTAATCAGGGACGATCTCTCTTTGACGGGGGAAAAGGATCGAACAGGGGAAGAATGTGCTACTTCCGGTGAAGATAAAACGTCCACGAGGGAAGCTAGTTTATCGACGGAAAGACTGGAGATGCCAGAACTTAGTCATTCGGTAGTTATTCAAAATACTGAGGGACTTAAAGAAGGGAAAGATTCATTAGTTGATGATATTAAGGAGTTACCTAATCTTCGGATATCGAAAAAATCGCAAGAAAATAAAACTGTTACACACGAGCAAGAAGATCATAGTAAAGTTTCTGTTACTGAAACAGTTTGGACAGATGACAATAATAAAGACACAGTTACTAGTGAAACGATTGGGGTTAGTACTCCTAGTGAAGGGAGTCTAACTTCTGCATCTTTAGATAAAAAGAAAGAGTGTACAAAGTCAATTGATGAGATTATCGCAAGAGTTGCGGAAGAGGATCCTGAGCTAGAAGATCTCCTTAATGGTTAGTTTGGTATAAAAGTGGAACTATTTCAGTAGAGCAGTTTCAGAAAGTAAATATTTGAAAAGTTTATAATCTCAGCAATTTATAACGATTTATATAATGTTATTTTGGATGATTCATTTTGGTTTTGTTTATATTTTAGATGCACTAGCAGATTTTGATAAACCCATGCCAGTAATAAGTCAACCTGCCAAAATTGTTCCACTCAATTGTGATGAATTATCTACAGCTAGTGCGGTTGGTATATGATCTATTTTTATCATCATCAGTATCGTCCAAGTTGGTTTTCTCTGAATTTATCATTGATTTTATCTGTATTTAACATTATCATCATCATCATCCATGATGATTTTCTCATTTGATCATAACTTATTCTTTTCAAGTCAATTGATAAATTACATCAATTGAAGAACCAATGATTATACTTTAATATCAGTACTGATATTAAAAATATTAAATAATTATTTTATTTTAATATCAAATTAGTATCATTATTTTTACTTTAGATTTTATTTCAGACGAGTACACGCTCTATTTCACAAGTTGAATCTGTGCCCAGTGTACCATCCGTATCGTCAAAATCATCCGCCCAATCACAACCCTCGAAACAAATGCCTAAATCTGACCAATCACAAGATGCGTTCTTTAATCAAGTATTCAATCAGTTGTCTCAGCAGTCCCCTGATGATATGAAAGCCATGGAAAGTTTAATTATGTCCCTCATGGCAGGGGAAGGAGGAGAGGGGGTGGCTAGTGGGAGCCCTGGGGGGTCTCGGGGTGCCTCTGATGTGGACACAGGGGCCGGTTAGAAAATGTATTTAAATCGATTTAAAAATTAAAACGTAAAGAAAAATTGCGAGTATATTATATATTATATAGATTAATAGATTGCAAATAGCATAAAAAAACTCGTTTTGTCAATATATATTAATTCAAGCATTACATTACATACATGAACAAGTTCTTCATTCTCAAAGGAAGATTTTTATTGTGTTGGAATAGAGTATTCTTTAGTTTTTGAATTTTAATTTCTTAGTTTGTAACATAACATGAAAGAGCCTTTTTGTCCTGATGTAACATAAAATAAAGCTGCTGATTTAAGCACTGCTGTATTTATAGTTATACTGCAACCTGCAGGACTTAAACCTAGAAGCTTTGAGTTTCAAGTCCGTTGCACTTACCATTTTGTCGTTAGCTTTAAGATATATATCATATTTTATGTTATTATACAGATGCGAGTGGTGGACATTTATCAGAAACCTTACAGCGAACATTAGGCGCGTTAGCAAGCAACGCTGAAAGTCTAGAGGTACACTTCTTTGTCATTATCTATTTATTCATTTGCAAAAATCATACTTTTATTGACAGTACAAAAAAAAAGTTCAAGACAGTTTAAAGAATAGTTCATAGAAGTATTGCAATTAAAAATTCGGTTGACAGAATGTAAAAAAGATTTAAAAGTGTCTTGGATAAACAATTGTCTAATTATTATTTGATTAGCGTTTTTTAATTGACAAAATGCAGTTAATGATGTTTTAAGTCTATTTTGTATATGTCTCTATTATGTTGTGCTCAGGTCTAATTGTACTTTATGTCTATTACTGTCTATGAAACGCGTTGAAGTCATAGCTGATGATATTATTCGTTTGCTAAAGGGTGCAGCAAGTGAGCGAAATTTTAGAATTCGACTACGTATCCATTGACCTTATGACAAAAATTTAACTTTTTTTTTTAATATTTTTTTTTTTAGAATAATGAGATGTCTGAGGAGGAGCTAATTCGAATGATGTCTAGTCTCGGGGGTCTGGGTGCAGCTGGCCCTGGTGGGGCAGCGGGGGGTGGTGGGGGGTTAATGGGTGGATTCATGGAGGGGGGAGACGATTCAGAGTTTATGCCGATGATGCAGGGAATGATGAAGAATCTTTTGTCTCGTGAAGTCCTTTATCCTTCTCTTAAGGAAATCTCTGCTCAGGTCTTGCATCAATTTAGAGAATTTATTGTACATGTTATTTGGAAACTGTTCAATTTGTTTTAATTGTGTTGTTTGTTTCATATCATAGTTAAAGTGTCTTAGTTATTAAATATTCGTGTTAAAATAGTTTCTTTCTTGACTATTTCAACGATACATACATTCAGAGCTTTTATATAAATATTAAGGCTTACCGTATGATAGAGACTATGTCTCAGACGTAGCTTTCAATTTAAGTGTTCTTACTAAAGGGTGCAGCTAGCTAGAGAAATAGTGAGCTCTCCGGGATTCGAACCTGGACCCATCATGTCCGAGCCCAGCGCTCTAACCACTTTTCTAACGAGATATGTGGTAATTCATGTTATTTGTTCCATGCAGTACCCCGCTTGGCTCGCTGCCAATAAAGGCGTGGTCGATGCTGATTCATACAGTAAATATGAAAGACAGCACGCTTTGATGACAGCCATCACTGATGAGTTTGATAAAGAGAAAGAGGGAGATGATGAAGAGGTGAAGAGGTTGAGATTTGAGAGGATACTGGATGCCATGCAACAGATGCAGGAGCTGGGGCATCCTCCTAAAGAAATTGTGGGAGAAATTGTAAGTAAACTGAGTTTTGATAATAATGAGTAGTCTATTATTATAATATTATGTTTAAGTTTAATGTCCTGGATTTCCATGTTATATGAACGATGTAGTCAGACGTAGCTCTCAATTTCAGCGTCTTACTAAAGGGTGCAACAAGTTAGAGAAACACTGAGTGAGCTATTTGAGATTCGAACCTGGACCTATTTGCATAAGAGTCCAATGCTCTACCCATTTTAAGAACATACAAATTGAACAGTCAAGCGGTCAATTGCAGCAAAGTAGTGGCTATGTTATATTATTTGATTATTATACACACTGGCTATTATACTGTGCTTATTAAAGTTGCAAAAGGATTGTAATTGAATGTAAAATGATTAGTTTCAGACTCGAAAAATCAACAAAGTGAACGTTTGAGTTTTAATATTTCAGGGATTTGCTGCATTCTTTAGATGTTTTATTTGTCATCGATGTATCATTAAGAAATTCCAAGCACGACATTATGCTAAACTCTACTATTTTCATTTTCATGAAAAATATATTCTATTTTCTATGTTCTGATGTTTTATGATTTTTTGTAGCCATCAGGTCTGGATGTTGATGAAAATGGTTTTCCTAAAATGTTTTCTGGAGCAACAAATCCTGAACAATGTCTTATTATGTAGCAATAACTGTTATTCTATTACGTTTATAATCTGCTCAGAACAATTTCATTATATCAGTTCAATTTTTGACTTAAAAAGTCTGTTAATTTATTGTTGAATTCAGTGGCGAATATATAAATAATTTTAGGGAGGGGGGGGTGCAGATTGCTTTCTATTGTCAAATTCTTTCTGATTACATTTATCTGTTTGAATTCTTTATTTGACTGATTATTGTCTTGTATGTATTGTCATATAGTTATTAATCAATTGCATATAAATTGATTTTTGATTTATAACTTTTCTTGATGTGTATTTCTTTTTA
Organism: Oconnorella tubifera; assembly: GCA_034700105.1. NCBI lineage: Eukaryota > Metazoa > Annelida > Clitellata > Enchytraeida > Enchytraeidae > Oconnorella > Oconnorella tubifera. The sequence goes on from JAQIXG010000430.1 coordinate 24,229, forward strand.
TTTAATAAAACATAATATTGTAAAATAAAAATAAAATTAACCCTATTTGCATCGTTATATTATTAACTAATGTTATTGTCAAAAATCAGTACAAATTAATCATATTATTGAATAAAAAATTTCATGTTCCTTAATTAATTATTAATAGGCCTAGTATATAATGTTGTATAGGCTAAGATACAATTGAAATTTCAGATCATTTTTCACAATTGGCAATCTAAAATCCCATTCACCCGATCAATACCTTTCAACATCTTAAATTTCACAATAATTTTCCGCCTTTATCCGTTCCCTTATTATCCGACCGACTATTTGCTCACTTTTCTCCTAAAAGACTATTATCCCGAACATTTAGCGGGGACCTCTCGCACTATTTGACGGGTGTCAGTCGAGCATTGTCCCTCGACACATGCTGGATTAGATGCAGTCAATGAATTGACGAGAAATGAAAATATTGTCGCTACTGACATGTATAGAATGATGCCGTCGATAATAGCCGCGTTACTGGGTCGCCGTTTAGCGGTCGTCGTCGGCGGCGGGTCGGTGTATTTTGGGTTGGAATTCAGTGACCGTTTGCCGAGCGCTGGCTGACCTCTCATATGTTTGGGTTTTTTGCTCACGAGATTAGTTTTTAACGCCCGCGGTTGGATTCTTTTTAGTGTTATAGCGGGTGAGGTGTGGTTAAGCTTATAATACTAAAATGATCCTACTTGAGTTTATTAGCTACAATAAAGTTAAATATTTGGCTGTCGAATATGATAATAATGAGTACTATGTATAGTCTATGTAATACTGAGAGGTCTACACAAGCATATGTAAAAATTAAAATTAATATGATATTTGAAAAATGATGACGTTTACAAAATGAGAGCTTTCAGTAACTCGAGTTACGAACAACCATTATAAACTCCGGTATAATTATGAACTGTAATTTCTCTTCAATGAACACCCAAATTTCAACTGTAGAATATCACCCGGGAGTGAATGTTGTTCCATAATCCGTGATCTATGCTCTGCCGCTAGAGTCAACAAAACTGTGCGGTCGACTTGTGTTGCTTGAACTATCGTTGTATGCAGGCATGTGTGGATTTAACGCAGTGTCATATCGTCACAACAATACGGCTGAACGGATCGATGGCAGGGACTTCATTGAAATTATCTGGTGTCCAGTGAATCGATTCCACTGTTCGGACAATTAGTTGCTCGAGAAAAGTATCCATTAACGCTGGAAGGGCGCTTATACGCCGGGGGCAAGATAATCGTCATACCATTGTACGATCTATGAGCAGTTTCTTTTTGTAATAGGATAAATAAATGAAGTGCCAAACATTTAATACACGACGTTGCACAGTAAAGTCTCGCAGTAAATTCATAGTCAAAGCCTACAGTTACGATTTGCAAACTATTAGGCCTACTATTAATATAAATCTAAATATTTATTTCACAAATCTCATAAGTATAACATGATATGCATTAAATGAAAAGTAAACATAAATCTGTGCAACATATTATAACTTTTCATTAGGGCCTACTTATTTAGATAATATACATATTTTCACACGATTATTATTATTTTATAGGGATCGTTTTAAATTATATCACTGTAATTAGTAACTTGAAATTCCATTACAAATATTTATGATCAGCAAGTCATGCGATGATCGTAGACCCCCCTAATTAAAATCTAACTTCATGAAATATGACTATAAATTTTAATTCTTTTCTTCACTACCCATCTGATTACATTCAAATCCGTACTTATTCAACTCTATTCTAAAATCTCAGTAATATGCAATCATGCAGTCTCTTATTTTACAACACAGTCTTCACACTTCGCTTCTTTTTATGAGTTTTTCCTGATTTATTTCAAAACTGTCTCGACTCGCTACCGATTGACGCGCGGCCTTCCTATGCTAAAAATTGTTTTCTCTCGTTGTCAATATTTTAATTACAACTTTCCCTAGCCGCTTTCAACCCTCAGCGTATAAATCACCGCGGCGCAATAATCTAGTATACACACTCAATCCGCGATTTAATCTTTGATACGAAGAATGATAGCGAAACAGGGGACAATATGACTTGGTGTTTATTACTGTATTCTCGTGTTCAGAATTCCCACGTTCAAGTCAACACGCTACAAGGCTAGGGAGAGCTCAGAAACAGCTGCTCATTGCAGTATTTCTCAGGGACAGGGGAGTGACGGAGTAAATCTTCGGCCTTTGTTTGACGCTTCGAATATGTCGACGATTTTTAAAACTAATAGATCATTGCGTGTCTGGGAGAAGTCTCGCGAAGTTGAATGATTCTTTATATCTTTCTGAAGATATAGAATAAGATAATAGACCGTATGTTAATTTTCGTGTTTGATAATCATGCGTGAAATGTTTCACACAGTGCAGTTGCATGCATGGAACTTGCAATGCGAGTCTATGAAAGATGCATTTGGAGAGCCCCTTTTGTCAAAAAGTTGTTTTGTCAAAATATTTCTTCATCAAAGATTTTTTTGTATGTAATTTGCAAGGAATAACTGTGAGATGATTTCATTATGAAAGCAAATATATTAAGCTTTCGATAAAATTCAATTAAGCTTTTCAGAAATCGACAAAGCATTGTCGATCAAATACAATGCTTCAAATTCAAATTATATTACTATATTTATTAATCTCATACTTTATACCTTTTTAACATCAAATTCAATATTAATTCCGAATAAATAAAATAAAATAAATTCATTGTTAAATTCAATATTAAATGCTTGTAATATTAAATTCGATCAAATTTGCGTCATTTATTCTATTTTTCCAAATTTTTGTAACATTTCAGTTAGGCCTACAAATTAAAATAAATAAATGCGAGATTTTTTTATAATGCCTTTTTTCCTATGCATGAATATTTACTTTACCTTCAAATCTTAATTCATAGCAAAATGTGGCCGATTTATACAACTAAGATAATGCTTCAAAATTAGTTACTGAAAAGTTCATCTATTTATCAATTTCATTCTATTTTAAATAAAACAATAAACTACATATTACAAAAAATTGTTTCCCAGATAAAATTTTTTTAAAAATTATTGCTCAGTCATGAAACACTTAATGATAAATGCGTTTCGTGCGAAAGTGTTGAAGACATAACTCTTCTGCAGTCAGTCAGTTAATCAAGCGCAGTCTCGTTACCACAATTACAGACTTCTGCATGTTTAACCCCACCCTTCATCACCGCACGTGAGTGATTTAGCTGATTCTGATCGCGCGTGCATTTCTTTCCTCAGCTAAAGATCAAGAGCCGATTGTTTGAAGTTATGCGCATGCGTGCCAGTTCGAAACAGATGAAGAAAGGTTTATAGTCTTGCATCTAAAAAAATAGTCATAGTTCATAGAGGAAAAGGCAATAGGTTAAAATTCGTGTCACTTAACGAAGTATAGAGTAGAGTTAAAATTATTAGTGGTAAAAAAGACGATTGGCAAGTGAATCTAGAACCATATTTTGCTAATAATTTCAATAAAAGTTAACAACAAAATATTAGAATAAAGTACACGAATTATAATCTCAAAAGAAATGAAATCATCACGCTTAGCGTGTGTGTATTGCTTGATTTGCATAAATCAAGCATAAAGTTTTGCTGATAATATGACATCACTCAAAATTTAATGTACTTTGAATCAGTCGACAACGTGAAGGGGTCACACGACTGGAGCATACTGTTAGTGACATGATTGATAAGATCAGGTTAAAGTCAACCATCTCAATACACCTGTGAAATGACTACATGCCGATTCAAATTTGGTTCAATGTAGAAAAAACGGTCTTGTATAAATTTCTTGAGAGCTGAAAACATAATAAATTAAGTCCAGAAATATTCAGAGAAATAATCCAGAGATTTGGCTGAAACAATAAAAGAGAACCAAAATGAACAGGGCCAAAACCACTCAGTCGATATTATTACATAGATATCTATGTAATAATATCTTTAGATTATTATATAAAGTAATATAATTTATATTCATCTAAATAGATATGATACAGATTAATTACTGGCAACATATATCAACTAAATATCAAACATGAAGAAGATGTTCCAGTGTAAATACTGTGTCATTTAAAAACATCAGATCAAGAACTGAATAATATGTGCCATCAAATACTGTTGCTTATCTTTCAAATATTATCTTTAATTTTGTAACATCTTTAAATCAATTATTGTCTTTAAAAATTATTACAGCTGTTGTTATTAAATAACTGTTTGTCTCACACATCAATCTGTACACACAACGTGTCACACTGTAATTTCTGATTCCACAAAAAGTGCCTTCATCCAAGCGTGACTCTTAGCAGATAATCCCTGATTACTCATCCGGAACCGATCGTAACTCCTCTCTGATTGGCTTGATAAACGTTCGTCAAATCGTCGAACCAACCGGAACCGCTGTCAACAAGTCTATCTCGAGAATCACAAGACCTTGACGATGAGAGATCTTTGACAAATTGGCTTCGTCTCGCTTCCTTCGCTAGACCGCAAAGTCGTCACCGTGAGATACATCAATTGGAAAAATTTATCTCTGAAGCGTGAAAGGGAACTGCGACGAAGAGATAGAAGAAGCATAAAAAGTATAGAAGGATCTTTTCTTTGAAATAAAAGCGATTCCCACAGTGTTATGACGAGGGGTGTCAACGAACAGGTGGGTTTGACAAACGTTCTGCTCACAGGGCGACATCGACCTATAAAACGAACGGATTATAATAAAGAAGAGAACATTTATTATAGGAGACCACATGAGATTACGAAGTTATATAATTTAAGAAAATATTGACTTGTAGTTTTTCGTTTTCGAATGACTCAATTTGAGTGTTTATGATATAACATCACGAATTGTTTTTACTATATAATCGATTTTTATATACTGCGGACTATCAGAGTTAAGTTAATTGGTTGTATATTTGATCTATTTTGCAAAATAAATATTTGATCAACACAAGTCAGCTTTGAAAAATCAACGGATTGCTATTGAAACCACCAATGATGCCATTGTCGATATATCTTTAAGTTATGTGCATAAATCTTGAAAGCTTTGGAACATCATACATTTCATGATTTAAAGTTCAAAATTTAATTTTGAATTTAATTTTAAGTTTGAATTTGACTGCTGAGCTTTTATCTTCAATTCAAAAATCTAATCAATTCCTTGAGTTTCAACCAAAAACCAAAAGGAACCAAAATGAGCAGACCATCAAGTTCAATGACAGAGTTACATAGTCTACAGACTTCCAGTAAGTTGCAGTTGTTGTTTATTTCTTGAAAGATTTATGAAATTATTGATTTCTTGTTTCAGTGGTCGTTCTCGTGGTAATTTATAAAACTATTTTGTTAATTTTCGACTTGACTCATGTTATCATTATGACTTTAAAGCTTCTGTGATACCTATTTCTCACATTGCTTGTAGTATAATGTAAGAAAATGAAGTAATTTGTCCTGTGCGAAGAGATATTAATCGCGATTACCTACATTAAATTATTATACACATGGTATATTTACACGCGGTTATTATCTTTAATTTCAAAACTTATTTAAAATTAGACTCAATCTAACTAATGATGATTTTTTACACGCATTATTAAAAAATCAAGTTGAATTTTAATTGCTTTGAACCTAAAATTTTGCTACCATTTTTGAGCTTATTCGTTAAATAATAAAGCGATGCAGTTATTATTAAAAATATTTTGCATCAATAAGATCACCTTCGTAGCTTTCACTTGATCGTTTAATTGACTTCATTGTCAACCGCGTGCTGGCATAATGCTAATATATTTTAATCTTAAAACTTTGACTGATATACTATGTGAGTATATCCGTCGAATAGAAAGGATTTCGTCGTTAATCTAAATCTCGCTGCACTCTAATTCTCAGCTTAAATTCCGCAATCTCTGACTTTTATTTAGGCGTTGTGACTTTAATTTGACGAAGTTGTCACTTGCTGACTTGTACGTTGACGATTAGACGACGACGTCGCTTTCAATTAAAATCGAAAGGATTTTATGAGAGCTTCGAACTGGGCGTCTGACTATATCGTATTCAATAAAAAAGGTTGACAGATATTAATAGACTTATAAAGTTAAGCTCAGTGATATAAGTTTATGGAATTATCATAAAGTGAAAACGTAAACTATTTCGTGCATATAAATTTATATACGTAGGACGTGCAGATTGTATTAATCACGTTATTTTGTATCGATTGAAAAAGCAAAAGATTGACCAAAAGTTTATGAAGGCTAGTTGCGAAAAAGAATGTTATACTGTAGAGTCGAAAGAATTAATTTGCTTGATTTACAAAACGTCCAACTTCTCGGTATCTATTTTTTAGACAGCAAATTGATATGCACTTAATAAATGAAATAAAATGAGCGATCGGTATATTCTATATGGTCTTGTATGAACGCTAACAACAATATAATCAATTTATAAATCGACCTATAGATCACAAAATTAGCATCATTTTAAAACATAATTACGAAATAAAGACATGACTTGGAGCAATAGTTGTTTGATTAAATATAGGCCTGGAACGTATGCTTTTGCTAAGTGCTCAGAGTGAAACATCATATGCCTATTTACTTAACGCCTATACATGTCAAAAAGACTTGAATTAGTATTATGAATGATTATAAAAGCTCTCGATTCTATCATAAATAACTGAAAGTCAATTAAATGGTATCGTTGTAAATACATGCACACATTTGAATGCACGCACGCAAGAAAGTAGATAGATAAATGTCATCTAAAGTCAACCTGGACGTGTATAAAACGCAGTTTAGCCGACTTTTTACAAAGTGTTATTTTAGCAAACGTGAAAAAGTTTTTAATTGCTGCGAATAAAAAGATCTCGTCTATTTTTGCGCTGTTGGTGGGTTTACGTAACAATTATAATTCTTTGGCAAAATCGCACTGGCAGATTGTAAGAAATAATGGATCAGGAATTTCGCGAGTTAATCAAATAAAATATAAGTTTGGTATGCTTCATGATGGATATTAAAAATTTCAATTAGTGTTACAATACTTCACAAGTATGGCAAAATATTTGTTAATATAATTATTATATCAATTCGTGATTGTGCTAAATGATATAATCTTAACTGTCGATTTATGATAGTACAGATGTGAATTTTTGAATTTTGTTGACGAAGTTTTAGATGTTGAATTTCATAAAATAGTATAAAAAATTATGTAGCAAATTAACACAATATTAAATTGTAGCATTAATGATGTATTACTGTAATGTAATCTTCGGTGTATATAACACATTAATTAAGCATGTTAATAATTAATAGTTTCGATCCTAAAGTTTAGGTTGTTTGCCATTCTTTCCTCTCACCTAAAGTATTTTACATTTTATTCTTATAATTCAAATCCTTAGAAATAGTTACCGTCAAAAAGAAATAAATGTGGTAAGAGACCAAATACGCCACAGTACGTTCAGTAACTAAAAAATTACAAAAACAAAGTTTTTTAGATTTGCTACATATGCTATATAGCTTATTTCTTTACAATACTGAAAGTTACTTAAGTTACCGTTGTCATACGCTGCGTCATATGCCTCGTTATTTGACGCGTCATTCGACGCCTTATTTTTGTCGCGCACTCAACAAACCAGTAGCAGATGCGTTCACAGCGAAAACATTCGTCAGATTTTACGTCAAGTGTTGCGCGATGATCGCTACGTCGTCGCGTTACCGTAACATTCCCACGTTAAAACCTGCCGAGTTGTTTGACTAAAACTTTACATCAGTTTATTGCGAACAATATAAAAGCTCAAATCCCCGAAGCTGGTATTAGCGGCAGTAAATTTGCGTTCACTTGTGACTTCTATTATAATAATTTGCTAGCGCACAACTGTTTTAATTTTTTTGCTGTTATAGGCACGACAGTTGATTTTGTATTAAGATTGTTAGTAAATTGTTATTTATTTATTAATTTGTATCGTGTTGTTTTATATATTTTTTTGTAAATTAACTGAATTTAAATTCTCTAATAAATCATAGATTGAGTTCAGTTTTAATCGTTATAATGATGCGAATAAATTAATTTCAAGCGAATTTCGTTTCAATCATTATAATATAATGATTGAAATAAAATTCGCTTGAAATTAATTTATTTTACTATCGTAATGGCTTGGTGTCCTTTTTGTATTATCGAAATATCTAGATTTAATATTTAGATTTGAAATGTTTCAAATTATGATTTTACTTGAAAAATAATAGTACGCACGATGCGAAGATTTACGGTGCGGGATTTTAAAGCGCGTGACATATTATTATAAGAACAAAATCTGTCTTCATATTACAATGCAAAAGTAATACAAATATATTATTAACTCATTAATTTGTTATTACTTCATTTTTCTTGGGCTCCAAAGTGTAAATCTATCTAGTCGCTGCGTAAACATATGTATTTTCCTCTTTGGTATATTTAGGTATAAATCTTTTTAGTACAATTAAATGCATTTCTTTATTAGATTATTTGATTACTCAAGGCGACGTGCGAGCTCTGATTATTTTTAAAGGTCTCGGGTTCACGTCTTACGGCTTGTTAATCAACTTTAAATCAAATCAATTAGGGGCAGGTTTTGTTTAAGCTCTTTTAATTAGGATTCATTTATTTAATTGTAAATCATTAAACTGACTGATGTATTGCTGATACTTGTAATGTCGAAGCTATACAAAAAGCTCTTGGTCAAAACAAGAGAAATTTAATTTAAAACGTATTATTTTAAATATTATCTTGTTATGACAACACTTTACTAAATACATTGGCGGATCTCGCTCCTGTAAGAAAACTCACAGAGATTACTGAGTTATATCCTACCACTCATAATCATATTTTGTGACAATCTTTCTACGATAAGTATACAAATTTAGTTTGTTTCTCTTGATACGAATATTGGACCC
>JAQIXG010000431.1:0-33155 GCA_034700105.1 Oconnorella tubifera
AAGTTAATAGATCATATTACTGTAGTAAAAGTTGTATTCTTAGGAATTAGGGTTAGAATTAAAGTAAACTAAGTTAAGGTTGGTAAAGCTGTATTAGGGTTAGGTACAAGGGTTTTGCTTTCAGCAATTTCAAGTGATAATTTGATTTTTGAATGATCAGGGATCGAGAGAAGCGTCGATCAGGCAGGGATAGCGTTGAGTAGTAGATGTCTCGGTTGGTATTTGCGAAGACTCGGAGACCGAGGACCGGAGACCGGAGACCGAAAGTGTATAGCGATAGACGTCTCGGTGGTCGTTGTGAGGACCGGAGACCGAGGACCAGAGACCGGAGACCGGAGACCGAGGACCGAGGACTGGAGACCGAGGACCGGAGACCGAGGACCGGAGACCGGAGACCGAGAATGTTCAGTGATAGACGTCTTGGTTGGTCGTTGTGAGGACCGGAGACCGAGGACCAGAGACCGGAGACCGAGGACCGAGGACCGAGGACCGAGGACCGGAGACCGAGGACCGGAGACCGAGGATCGGAGACCGAGGATCGGAGACCGAGGACCGGAGACCGAGGACCGGAGACCGAGGACCGGAGACCTGAGACCGGAAATCGAGATTATACTTGAATTGAAGGTAATAAAGAGTATAATTCAACGGTAGCATCCTGGTATTGATACGAGCTTGCCTATGAAAGTTATAGCTGAAAGAAAGAAGGTAAGCGAGTAATAGTATCGAGGTATAAAACAAGAGTTTGTAATTATAATATAAAGTAGACATCCTAGGTATAGAGATATGTCGGAGGTGAACCCAACGTCGCAGGCCGACAATCTTGCATCGTCGTCAGTAGAGATGAACGACGATTTCGAAGACTGCGCGGCATATGGCGCGGCCGTGTCGTCAGCAACGGGTCTTGGCTCGGTAAGGCCTGACAACGACACGGATGGCGAGCGGCGGCGCGCGACAATATATAGGCATTGAATAATTATTGTAAAGTTGCAATAAACAGAGATAAAAATTTGTTATAATTCATAAATTGCAATGATATGCATTATACAAATTTGTAATTTTTTTTATTATTGCTGTTTTTTTGAGAATAACATTGTTTATCAGTTGATAGCTCGTTGTTGATCACTTAACGCTATTTATTACAGTAAAAGCATAATTAATATTTCAGGTCAAATACTAAAAAATAAAATTATCTCTACTGTTTATGCATTTTCATGCTATTGAGATTATTTATTTATGTTTTATAAATTATTATTGGGATGTACAATATTTTACATGTACATCCGAGTCTCAATTGGTTTGGCACAAGACATACAAATGTATGACATTGATTTCTTTTTTTCCGGGACATTCTGCTGAAATACCAGACTAACCAGTTAAAAACCAGACACTTGGTAGACCACAGAATAAATCTTTATCTTGTTACATGTTTTTTCAGATCAGTCATTTTGCCCCCCTCCCCCCATGTCACTAAGTGCTGGTGTTTCTACTTGGAGAGATTCTATGGGATCCGTTGCACTCTATGAGTGTCCTGTTGGATTTGCATTTCCTGAGATGAGTTCGGCGAGAACTATTTACTGTATAGATGGCAAGTGGATCGTTTCAAGGATTCCTGAATGTCAAGGTTATCTTAATTTATTATCGCAAATATTTTTGGTTAAAATGAAAATTTATCAACTATTTAATCAATTCAAGATGATTTAAGATGAACACATTCGTCAGCAAAATCCTTTCATGTAAAATGTTGTCAATTAGCCACTATTGTTCTACTGTTCGTGTTTGTAAACTTTGTATACAACTACTATTAAGCATGCTGTCAAAATATTACATATTCTAAACGAGCTTTTGTATCTGATTGATTTGTTATTATTCCAGCAATTCAGTGTCCACTGACAACTTTAAGTAATACAATAAATATTGGCGACTGGACTCCATTCACAGTGCAGCAAGTACAGAGTTTGCACTGTTCTGTGAATAACATATTTGCAAGCGGATTAAGCACAGATGACTTAAAATGTATTTCAATAAATTTAAAAGGCTTTTTACATAAGACACCAACGGAATGTGAAGGTTTGCATAATAAGTTCTTATTGTTCTTATTGTTATATAAAGTATATGTTTAAAAGTATACACTGTATATGGATCTACCATATAGTATTCAAGTATTTTTCATCCATGCCTTTTATAGATCTTTAAAATACTAAATTGATAGTGTTATTATCTATATATACTATAGGCTCACTTAAGAAACTTATACTAGAATACTTGAATAAGCATATTAAATTTTATTCATTTATCATATTTTATATAGTATATTTTATTAATTTATGTTTATATCTCATTCATAAATTTAATAACTTGTGCTAAAGTTAATCATAATGAATTCTTTAATTTCGCTGAATTATAATCGGTATTTGCTTCTGCGAATAACGATTTTATGATCATGTCGTTACAGTATTGTCTTTTATCATTTCCAATTACTACTTTTTACACTATTTTAACAATGTAACTTTGTGTTTTCGATTTGTTACAACAGATTTTTTAGAACTCTTTTTATGATAAAAAACTTCTTAACCGATCTGTTGTAATGAGTTAACTTTATAAAGATTTGAACTCTTCATAAATCTTCATTCCATCATTTAGGCTCAAGATGCATTCCACCTCCTGTTATCAGTAATGCTTATCTAAGCTTCACTCCCGAGTCGCATAGAGCTATCTTCACATGCATGCCTGGTTATAGATTTTCAGACGGAACTAAGCGAATGGTAGCATATTGCAACAATGATGGATCGTGGGGTGTACTCGAAAATTGTAAAAGTAAGATTTACTGTTTGAAATTATAAAATTGGTATTATACTTTGGATTTTATTATTTTAGTTTCTCATATAGTGACAATATATAAGAATGTTATGATAGCAATATATCATCACAAAAAAAATAATTTATTCAATTTCAAGAGCTTAAATTAGTAACACATTACTAAATTAAAATTTTGAATATTTATTGGATAGATTATATACAAAATCGAGTTCCCTTTAATTTTGAAGTCAATATAATACTATTTATGCTTCTTACTTTATGGTTTGATATTTTATTTTAATTTTTGATTACTTTCACTCTGTTTTATATATGTTAATCTTTTTAATGTTTGTGTATTTAACACAGTTACAAATTGTCCCGCATTATTGGCTCCTATGAACGGCACACTAAACACAACTAAAGCAACCTATGGCATTTATGCTACTGCAAAATGTAATCCAGGATTTAAGTTTCCAGAAGGTGACCATATACGGTATCTTGTTTGTATAGAAGCATCGCAAGATCTATCCAGCAATGCATCGGTTATATGGAACGCATCGATTTCTGATTGTCAAGGTTTTTGTTTTTATAATTTCTGTCTTTTTCACATATTTGCATAATTTTGTAAATTAGATAAATGGAGATTTAGGGTAATGCATCTGTCTGTGAATTTATTGAACTTTCGGTCTGAGTAATTTCTATGGTTTATTTAACTGTCTATTCCTCTGAGATTTGTGAAGAGGGTATCAGTTTAAACTTGGTAAGGATATTAAGTTCCTCTAATAGTAAGTTCTGTTTTCAGAACAGTTGGTTTCGATCAGTTTGCTTATATTTATAATAAAAAAAGTAAAAGCACGAGGTTTATAATAATAAGATTTTGAAATTTATGTAAAATCTACTTGTTCTTATATAGGCGGTATAATTATGCATATATTCTTCGATTTATAGAGACTTTGCTATGTGGCAGTCAACTCGATATGAATATTAATAATATATAAATATCACATTGAATTCTGTAGTTAGAGTCAAAGTTTATTTTTTTAGTTCATAATCATAACGATGCAAATTTACATCACATACATTTTTCAGCTATTTTCTGTAATAAGCCGTTCATTGATCCTTCAGTCACTCAATTAGACGAAACGTTAATCTCAAACATTAGTAGATTCAGTTACATGACTGTCATTTCTAATGTGTGCCTCAATGGAATGAGATTTGAAGATGGAAATTCTGAAAAGGATATAGTTTGCCTGGAGGACAGCCAGTGGAACGAAACCCAGTTTACTTGTGGAGGTATTTAAATAAAATAAAATACAAGTACTATGGATTAATGTATTTCATACTGTATTCTGTTATTTACATATCTTTTTAAAAAATAATATGAAAAATAGATCAATTTTCAGTTTCTTTAACGTTATTTTAAATAACGTTATTATAATTGTCTCCATGATTAAAATAATTGATGACATTATCAAAGTGACAATATATTTCATAGTCTTTAAAAGATGAATTTTAATGAACAAGAATACTACAAAACTAAAGAATAAAAAATTTAAAAGTTTCAATGGACTTTAAATATTGGCATATATATCCTGTTATGCATTTTAAATTTAGCCGGTAGGTGTAATCCCGTGCCTCAAATACAGAATGCAATCTCCAGTTCCCTCTCAGCGTTATCGGGTTCCATTGTTACCTACAAATGTGACGCCGGGTACCAGGCTGTGATGGTCACCGCAATTTCTCTTAAATGTGATGGACTGAACTGGATTGGTGAAATCCCACAGTGCAAAGGTTTACAGCAATTTAAGCAAATTAAGGCTAAATTTATCGTATGCTTTATGCTTGATGTTATTTTTGCTTTATCCTTTTCTTTGCATTTTGATTTTTATGGTAAATTCATATAATCAACATATTGCGTTTATTGATATAATTTGAAAGTAAATTGTCTCACTTTTTACAAACCAACTTAAAAAATTAATTTATTTTTACCTTCATTGTACATTATCGCTATGTCTTAGAATTACTTTTACAATAGAAAACACTGAAACTTTTTTTTTATTTACAGTAACAAAATGTCCAACTCTAATTATCGGCAATGCAACTCTAAGCACCACAGAGACTGATTATAACACAATAGTTGATATTCAGTGTGACGTGGGCTGCACTATGTCAGGTCAGACTTTTCTGACCACAAACTGTTCCGGTGATGGTCAATGGACAGGAAATATTTCATCCTGTAGTCGTGAGTTTTTTAAAATGATTTAGGAAAGGGCTTTGAAAGAGCTTTTTTAAACTGATAAATTTAGGAAAGAGCTTTCAGAAATTGTTGTCAGTCAAAATCTTTTCTTTGATCTGTGAATAGTCATTGTAAAAATATATTAGAAATAAAGCTCTTTTAGGTTGATAATTTTAATTTTTTTATAATTTTTGCCTAATGTTACTGTCGGTATAAAATTAAATTATTTAAGATTCTTGCACAGATTTTAATTTTCTGCTCTAAAAACTAATCATAATTTCAAAATAGGTATTCATTATTACTAAGTTATCATGTTTTTGCTGGCGGGTTATTTTGCGATGCACCCTTTGTATATATATTTAAATATATATTCAAGAATCTTATTCTTAAAGTTAGGTATATTTCAATATAAATTATATATAAATATGTATGTATGTGTGGGTGAGTTTGTGTGTGTGCATACACTAAGCGTGATTATGTGTCTTCACATTTATTATTGCAATTGTGTCTGTGTGTACATTTTTGTTCACTTACAGCTGTAGATTGCGGTCAACTGCCTCCTATTTCTAACGCTATTGGAATAATTACAAAGTCTACAACTTATGGAAATGAAGCGCGCTACGAATGTTTAGATGGATATTTCTTCAGTAGAGAAGTTCTCTCCAAATCAGTAGTGTGTACAGTGACTGGTCAATGGAGTCCAATCGATTCTTATGGATGCATTGGTACGCGTTCATCAAACTCTCTCTTAATAAAGATAATTCATACATTAAATCTTATCTTTCAAAGTTAACTATAATGATTCGACTTTCATAATTTGCAATACTTATTTATTTTAATATAATATAATGGAGTAAGTTTTTCATATTGATTTATAATGATTTTTGTTTGCAGAAGTGATGTGTCCAGTTGTTGTGTCTCACGTTTGTAACACTTCGAGCGTGACTCAGGGTACCTTTATGAATGTTACTTGTGAAACTAATGCAAATTGGAAATATAGTGAACTATACATGATTTCTGTGTGTGACAGTCAAGGTTATTGGACGCCAAATATTCCAGATTGTATAGGTATAAGATTCTCATTTAAAAATAGTAAAACTTAAAGTAGTTTTAAGTTTTGTTAGCTAATTATTAGTTTTAATTTTTTGGCTACAAAAGGTAGATTTAAAAATTAGGAAAAAAGTACAAACGAAAGCATGTTTAATAAGATCTTTTTAAAACTTTTCTCCCCTCTCTCCATCAAGAACATTATCTGTATTGATGTGTACTAAATTGACAATTGTAATTTACAATAAGTAAAATAAATTGTTTACATAATGTGTAGACATTAATGCCAAAATTGAATTCTACCTGATTTATACAATCATGAAGTATTGGATATCCATTGGCTGAGAAATTTAAGTTATTTTGTAAAAATTGTTATCGATAATTATGTAATAGAAGAAGTTTTCGGAATATTATGTTAGGCCTGCGTTACTTATTCAATTGTTTAATTATTCGGAAAAAAATTCAGTTCGATCCAATGTTTTTGATAACTTCATAGATATTGTTTTTTTGTAATTAAATTCTTTTACACAAATAATTTGAGAAACTTTGAATTATCGCTCTGTTTATTATCGCTTTGTGTTTAAACTTTAAAGTATTCATACATTTTTATATGTTTCAGCGAATCAAGTAAAGTCAATAGCGTACACAGCTATCGAAGCAAATGACTCGGATAAAATTGGATATGTCTATTCGGCTCTCGTATTTGCAACAATTTGCTTCATAATTTTAATAGATATTCCAAGTTTTAAGCAATCTTTTAGGGTGTCAAGAAAATAGATTTAATTTTAGTAATAATAATTTGCTATAAAACGATTGTTAAATATGGGGCATTTTTTATTTTGTTAAGAAATTAACATTTGATAATATAGGATGAAAGCTTGTCTGTGATTCTTTTCTATTTATTTATAATTGAATTCTTCTATATCTTAACGTAGGATATTTTGCTACTGCAGATTACTGTAGTTTGCAATACGAGAATTTGCAATTTGCATAATTAAAAGCTTTTCTGTGATTTGCAATATATCTATTGTTATTAAAATTTCTGTGATTATAAATCGATGCTAATCGTTTTGTTTAATTTTAATTGTAAGAGCATTGCACTGATAATAATAAACGATTTAGAAAATACTGTATTATATTAATTTAATTATAGCTATACAGAATAATTATGCCTCCCTTGTCATTGTGTGGACAAGATACATCACCTGACAAGGCATTGTGCTGTGTACGCTCTTTCAGATCTGTCTGCTGAATGTTTAATTGAGTTACTTCAAAACATTCAGCACTAATAAATACTAATATGCAACTTCCTGGCTCATGTATAAAATTTGCGTTACTATATAATATTATAGTAGTTTATAAAGCCTGTCCAAGAAGTCATTCAAAGAGCATGAATCATAAAGGATGAATTTCAAAGCACACTAATAAATTTTCAATATTTTTATCTCACTCTGGATAATATTGATATGCTGGCTAAGTTGATTTAAAAAATCGATTATTTAGCCAAAAAATAGCATAATTTGCTAACCCCCAATGTCAAATTTATTGGGTCATTGATCAAAGAAGTAAAACTTTTAGTAATCATATTACTATAGAGACTAACTCATGTATTTTTGTATAATACTAATTTAGCGTGGGATTATTATTTTAACTGCTCCGAATTACCTTACATTCATATAGCTTATTTGACGATTTTTTTATAGCTTTTGATGAGTCCTCTATTGACAAAGGAACAGTTTTTGAAGTAATTTATCTCAGTTGTTCTCTAAGTTATCGCTTAAAATATTTTTATTGACATTAAAACACACAGTTTGTATAGAGGGCATCGAACAAGAAAGCCGATATGACTCCCGTCACACTGAATTTGCAATAGCATTTAAAAAATAATTGTTTAAAAAGTTAATAAGAGAAGCATTTATATAATAGCTAGAATAATCATTCATTGTAGGCTTGTAATAAAATGATAGTCTACTGTCACTGACAATCTCCTGTTGCAATTAAAGAGTCTGAATTGTTCATTCATTTATAAATTCACTCATCAGTATGTAAAGTCATTAGTCGTGATTACAAATAGTCGTATTTTGTATTACATTGTTTCTTTAAAGCTCGTCTTAATTAAATTGGGTCATCTATATTTTATTGCATTATCAAATACTTAATTTTCTATTGGCAGTTATTCACTTATCCACACTACATTTTTATGGTTAGAAATATTTTTAATTTAGTAAATTTGAATTGTCGAAATAAGCGACTAATAATTGTTTATATGCTATGTGATTTTTTCTGAATTTATATAGTAATTAACTGTTTGGATTTTGTTATCGTTTGCTTATCCAATGAGAGATTATAATTGTCTTATCTTAAGTAGAACGTTTCATAATGGTTAAACAAGATAGTGCCAACTTTGCTAATCTTCTCAGTACGAACATATTCGGCTTGTTATTAATCACAGCTATAACTATAAGTAAGTTGAACTTGATTTATCAGTTATAACTTTTCCTATTAAGGCTCAAACATAATTATCGTTAATCAGCCCTAGGGGGGGGGGATATCAGCAATGTTCGTAATTTTTAAAAAGTTAAATTTTCATTTCCAGTCAAAGCTAGACATTATACCAATAATTGACACAAACGACTAAATAATTGTCTTCGGATACTGTGGGGCAGGCACGTATGTAGCTAATTATAAATCTATATCAAAGGCTGAAGAGATGATGAATCGTAGTAATGGATTAGGATTGCTTATTTTAATTAAAGTTTGTTCTCAAAAAAACATTCCAAAAGGCTTGCTTTATACTATTGTAATTGTAATTGTTTTATTTGAATTTCATTAATAGGAAACTGTTCATCAAGATCGACTACAACAGTACACATGCAAACTTCGAAACCCGGTAAACGAATGTAACTGTTGTCTCGTAGACTTATACTTTTGATAAAGTTTATTTCTCTTTAATTTAATTCTGCTAAAAATTATATGCTTTAAAACATCATATTTCTGCTAAGATATTAATTCTCATTTTTGCAGTACCGGTATTTCATGTATCAAGCACGGGACAACAGTACACATCCACTGGACGCAGTGTGGCTTCTCAGAGTTGTATTCAGTTCAGTGTTGAATCGTGTTCCTATGCCAGTGTCATTCTATCCGATGCAGCTGATTTGATCTCAGGAAATAATTATACCATTGCACTGTACGGGCCTACATATGCGTCTGCAAATATGTACATCAGGTTGAGAAGTTTTTTCATTGTAAATCTTTAAATATTGCAAATAAGATTAATTGAGAGTATTTCATGTTTTTCCTGCAGAAACTGTGAGCTATGTTCCAATTTTCTTAAAATTAAACTTATTTGCAATTATTTAACATTTATAGATTGAATAGTTAATTTAGTTTATTACAAAGTGGGTCTATCTATTGCATCAATTTAAGCTTTTGTTTTTACAGGACATTATTTTACATTATTAATATCTTAAATTTTGGATTATAGGCTCGCTCGTTTTTTGTTTGACTTTCAGAAAAAACGGCCAATATCTTTCCACAGTGGCAAGCGGCAGTCTCTTAAACTGTTTTAAGGAAAATAGCTTTTGGTCATCTTGGAAAAATGGTCTTGTGACTCTAGGACAAGGCAATGTAGTTGGAAACAATAATTTGATGGTATTCTCTGATCCGAATCCGTCTCTAGTCAAATTTCTTGGTGTATCGTCAATGTTATATTCAGAAATTAGCAACTGGACGTTTCCTTCGACCATACCTACAGGTAGGTTTAATATAAATTCAAAAGTTTCAGGAAATTCATTAAAATTTCATTTTTATTTATTAAATGATTAAGAATTATCACTAATTATCACCTTTAGTAAAAAAATAATACATTCGATATGAGAAAAAATCTTTTTATTATAATATATATAGTAGGCCTATTAACAATTCGCCAATTCGTATTGGTATTCCCTACTTATAACGCACCGTGCGTTGTCAGGAAACTGACAATTCCGAGGTGCGGGATGGGTACAGACTACAGACGAAACCTTAAAGATAAGGAGAAAAGTGAGTTTTTAACTTATCTTTAAAGTGACGAGTATCTTGGATAATTTTGAGTAACTCGGGCAGACCATTCCAGATTTTCTCTGCTGCGCAGGTGAATGATTGTTGCCCGAGTTTCGTTTTTATTTCCGACGGCCTGGTGAGGCGATGCTGACCCGATGAGTGAAGGTGTCGCGTGGGTTGATACATTCTAGACAGGTCGACGAGGCAATTGAGTGTTATAACAATTTATTGTAGGCTACACTGTTAATATCAATGAAATAATTTTACAAAATTTTGGCTTAACCTGTTCATTTACAATGTAAATTAATTTTAAAAAATGAATTTATTAAAACTTACATTTGAAATAGCATTGAACCTTAACTAATTAAAAATTAATTTAAGACTCTATAGGCCTACTTTTATTCATATAAAATAACACAGTTTAGAATATCAGTATCACATTGTATGAGAATCAGATAGAGATTTAATTAGTAAAGGAAACAAAAATAAACAAAGACTAACTTGTAAAGGTCTACATAATATGTTGTGGTGTACGGTCAGTCCAATAATTTCTTTTTGAAATAATGTCTTGAGTAAGTAAATGTTTCATTTTTGCTGCTGCTACATATTTGCCTCTGAAATCAATTATTGAATTTGTTAATTAGAGTAACGAAGCACAATTTAATGGATACATATATTATATTTAATCTTAATTTCAGCTTTTGGCACACCACCGAAAGATTCATGCACATATCCTCTACCAATAGACGGTTAGAAATAGTTTTATTTATTTATAATTCTTAGTTTGTTCCTTGAACATCACGCTGCAGATCATAGTCGCTGGTGTTCAAAAATTGGCATCTAATCAGTTTCAATATTTAGATCTGAATGGATAAAAAAATTAATCCAGATATCTTAACAGTAAAAATAACGATGGATAAATTTTAAATCGACATACAGAATGTTGCTTTTATTTTTTTAATTAAATTTCAAGATAATAACAAAAACTAGGCTTACTCACCTTTGATTAGAAAAGGAATTTTAAATTGGATAAATATCGCTAATTACTGAATAATAATTGTTCTACTAGAGATTATGACATGTAAATTATTAATTTCTATTAGTATTGAAAATGAGAAAATGTATCACAAAAATTAATACATAATCCAGTATGTTTTAAATAATAAATGATAAATTACATTATTTTAGGAACACCGGCGTCGTCGCCTTATGGAGAGTCAGGTTATTGGTCCCATACTTTATATTATTAGTGTTTGATTTAGATGAAGTTGGATATTTATTTGTAATTGTGTAGGATAATCATCAAAATGAATCTAATAAAATGATAATTTTCATCAGCTTATTAATTACTATATGCCTAATCATTTATTTTTTACCGAAAATAGAAACTTTTATACGATACTTAAAAGAATCATTTTAAAGCTCAGACTCATATAAGAGCTGCAGTTATTTTTGCAGTTCTTTTAAAGTTCTGAGTTCAGGTTTTATTAATTTATATTTGCAATCACAATAAAAATACTCATAAAACGGCCTCTACCATATTATGGCAACAAATCGGCATCCACGTTAATTTAATCACCTTTACCGATACCTACCGTAAACTTAACCCTAATCCTAACTCCAGTCCTAACCTAAAACCTCACCCTAATTCTTTCTTTCAAATTATAAATCAAGGCCTATTTATTGAGATCTTGTGACTCTTCACCCTAATATCCAATAAACTGTATTACTACTGTAGTATCACTACTGCATGTTTAGATACTTCGCTAACATTTCTTGGATCGCAATCCAATTACGTAGATACTGGGGTCAACCTAGTAGATCATGACTTCATTGTGTTTCAAGTCATGTGCTGCTCTGACGCTTATATCGCGCTGGGTTCTCAGAAATTTCAGGGAAACGGGAAACCTACACCGGATTATGAAATTCGACTTGATTTGAATGCAGCGAATGATCTATCAACAGACTACACACATAGCATATATAAGTATAAATAAAACTAATTTATCATTGTTCTGTTAGCATACTAGTTGGTCTATTTATTATATTAGATTAAATACGAATTTAGTTCTCAAATTACTTGATTTGAATTATATTTCATTAATGTTATACCGTATGTATTTCAAGCGATTATTTGTTGTATAATAAAATACAGCAAAGAAATAGAGAAAACTATAGAAATAAAACTTCTCATGAAAGTACGGTAATACATATTTAAACCTAAAACGTACATTTTGTAACATGATTGATAAAATACCATTCAGAATCTCACTGAATTATAGTTGTAATATTTGTAGTTTTGTTGTAATTCCTAATGTGAATAATTATTTACTTAACACTGAATTATTATTAAATTAATAGCTTTCACTAGCCAATTATTACAGACTAAAATTATTTCTATTTTTATCTCCTACTTAATAAAAACAGAATCAAATTATTTCTAACTCATATGCTATTTAAAATGTCATTAATAAAATAACACATAGTATCCTAAAAAAGTTGTATTTATTGAGATAATGGTTAGTTAGTTCTAAAGGTCTCAAAGGTAAAAGTTAGTTTAAAAAAAATAATAAAAAGCAGTTGATTTTATTCAGAAACTCTCAAAGCGTATCCAATGTAGCATCATCCGGTGGTACAGTAAACTGTACGCATTATCAGACTTTCTGGATTTCCTGGATCGGTGGAACAATTGCAGTCGGAAAGAACAATCAGATTGGCAACAATACTCTTGTTGTTTTTAATGATCCCAATCCGGTCACCAGTAGTATCGCTTACATGGGTGTGACATCTAAAAGTGGCCAGGCATCATCTTGGCTTTTTCCTGGATCTTACTTTCTGTCACGTCAGCATTATTTGCATCATTAAGTGATCGTAATGTGACAAGTTAATTTCTTGATATATCTTACTAACTGATGTTATTTTTATTATTACACTATTTTTATTTATTAGACAATAACACAGTTGTTACTGTTATTTAATCGTTATGGTATGTCAAGTGCTATTATAAATAAATTAATAAAGAGTCTTCTCTTCTTTTCTGATTCTTTTAGTATGTTTTTTACTTATTTCGTATTATTATAATGACCAGGCAATCGGAGGGGGGTGGAAGATAGGGGTTACTGGGTGAATGAAGTCTCTTGAGAAAAAAGTCGGCCACATTAACTTCTGTAATTTGAACACCGAATACGAATATCACAAGAACTACTATGCTACTAGAAATATATGTAACTGTTAATGAAATAATTGTAATCCAAAGCCTTTAATGTTATTTACTAAGCATAATAAATTTTTAAAAGTACTTTATATTTATAGCATCAACAACTGCTGAGACAACTACACTAGCAATAACTCAACAGTCAACAATGAAGGACACTGTGATGGTTACAACAAACGGGAGCAGTGCGACAAGCACAGATCTACATATAACAACATCTGCCATATCAGGATCGTCATCACAGAATAACCTTCTTCAGACAACGAATCAGTCAATTAGTGATGGCATTGGTGCAGAGATTCTATTGGGTTTCACTAAAAATAATCCTGATAAACAAGTGGGAGATGGCAGTACATACATAGTCACTGAAACATCAAAACGCTTCCTAGCCACTTCAACAAGGTATAATTTATCTTCAGAATATGTTACTCCATTGATATCAACAAAGTTGATTCCGCCTAGAGCTGTAGCTAATGTGCATCATATAACCGAGCTAAATACATCTACAACAGTTGAATGTAAATCGACGACAGGGACTGTATTCAGTACACCAATGAAGACATCTGTGGATCAAGTCACTACTGCAAATTCTTCAATTAAAGAGTTCAAAAGTACATCACAGTCATCAACTATGAATTCCCAACAACTACCAGGATTCAGAATGCCTCCTGGAGTTTATTCAACTAACGGAATATCGAATAACGCAACAACCAAATCTTTTTTATCAGAAACAACTGCTAGATTCAAATCATCAATGGGAATGTCCAATGCAAGCTTCTTATCTTCAACAGAAACGACAATAGCTGATTCAAATTCTTCAATAGTACATTTGAGTTTAATACCACTGATATCTTTAACTGCAAAAATATTAAAAACAACTGATATAAAATCATCGACCAAAGTAGCACCTCAAATATTGGGATCTTCAGAAAATTTAACAGTGATGCCAACAACAAAGAGTAATGGAGACATATATCCACCATTTCAACAACCATCAACAGACATTGCTAAAATTTTGACATCAGTTCAATCTTCAGAAATGGCTACAGCAACATCAAAGTCTCTGGGAGATGAAGCTGTAGTTACACGTGACAACAAAAATGCTACGGAAATTTCTAATATCTATTTTACAAATGTTACTAATGTGAATAAATCAGAAGTTTTTGCAAGCAATGCTAAGTATCTTAGTGATGCTACTGTTATTTCAAAGATGTCATCTCAATATGTAATAGAAACGACAATAAGTCCACTGGACATAGCAAATGCAACAGTAACTTCAGAAACTTTCAAAATCTTAACTGAAAACATTACTTCTGAATCATTTAATGAGAAATACTCAATAGTATCAAAAATTATTCCCAATGATTATGTAACTTCTCAATTTCAATCAAGTGATAAGTTGTATACCGGTATAAGAGGAAGTCTTACTGATGGTGTTAGAAAAGATTTAGATCAAGGCGTTACAATTAAAGCAGTTAGTGAAATAATACCGAACACAGCGCTACAATTCACGCAGTTTTGGACTAGTCGTGAAGTTATAAATGTATCAGAAGTAACTGAAACAACACAAAATTTATCGGAATATATACTATCTGCAACAACTCGATCAGGTTTGAATTAAATCTTGTTATTTTTTTGTACATTTATTTTGGGCATTATTAAAGCTATAATTCAATGATTATTACAAGTTCTGAAATTTTGTAATTTATGTTTTATCAGTATTCAAATATTAAGAATCAAACATCTTTACGAGTAACTATTGATTAATAGTATTTCAAATAAAGATGGCTCAATGAGTGCCTGCTCTGTCCATAATGCAATTATTTTAAATTATTGGTATCCTCAAAAGACTATCAAGTTTTAAGCTTTAAATATTACTTTGGTTCAAGTTTTACATCTCTAATTTACATTTTATAAAAGCAAAGCTTTTAAAATCTAACTTCTAATCTATTATAAAATGCTATTTTGAATAAATCATAATTATTAATTATTGTGCATTTGTATTAAATACTTTTTTTATACAGATATTCGTAGCTGTTTTGCTGTTCCACTATCAGACAACGCTCATATTTCTCTGTATCGTGATTTGTATGGCCTTGTTGCCATTTGCACTTGTCAACAAGGATACATTTTTACAGAACACGGTTTTTCCAGAACTATATATTGTGTTGATGGAAAATGGCATCTTTCTCATTGGCCACAATGTATAGGTAATCAAATACAAAGATGGGCACATAAAAAGCATGATTTACATTTAATAAAGCTTGGTTTAACTATATTTCAAATTAGTAATAATCAGTTGACTATTGTGGTACAAGTAATAAAATAAAAGACATAAATTAAGCATATGTAATAATTTTTAAACACAATAATCAATAAAAATATTGTAACAGTAAGCCTAAATAAATATTTAAACATTAAGTACATTGAAAGTTAGTGGCATCCAACGAAGATGATCATGAATTTCAATATTCTTGTTTCTATTTGTTACATTATAATTTAAAGAATATTTCTCTTCACAGAGTAGCAACGAATGATATCTAATTAAATTATAAAATCTCTTTGTTTTCAAGATTTTTAAATTTTTATTAATATGTTAATATATTATTATACAAATTATTACTATAATTATTATACTAGCTATTCAGTGCTCTCAATCAGCTGTGACGTCAGAAAATCATAACGTCACAATATCAGCATCAGAGACCTATGAGGACACATGCACTGAGAATAATTTATTTCCATCTGGACTCAACTTTGAAACCTTCAAATGTACTTCACAACAAGATCAAGGTTTTCTACATCCAGTTGTATCAACCTGCAAAAGTTGGTATCAAGTTCAATGCAATTGGTTTATTTCATGGCTCATTCATGTTAAGTTACTCATAAACTGATGTCTAAGTAATTTAAATTAAAGCAAAAACTATCAAACTTGTACTAGAAGTAATTGGCATTTTATACTAATGATTCACTTCAATTTCTCCAAGTCTGGAAACTGTTATTGTCACCAAGTATAAAATTATAAATATTTCATACATTTTTTGTACAGAGTTTAAATGATCAGTTTGACTTTAATTTAGATTATTGATTAATTGGATATTTTTCAATTGTATTATTTTTGGAGCGACTATTTGTACTGTATTTACTGAAATTGACTGTAAATCTTCTATTTAAATCTTTTCAGATTCTCGATGCATTCCTCCGCCTCAGTTAGATAACGCAATGGCAGATTTCAATCCAGCCAATAGATCAGTGACATTTAGATGTCTTCCAGGATATTATTTCCCAATTGGTCGCCATCAAATAACTATGCAGTGCTTTGAAAATGGAATGTGGAATTTAACAGTAAAATGTATAGGTATTCATGAAATATCTTGAATTTGTTCATTTTTCATAATGCACAAAACACTGTAGAATATAGCAGATTTACTCTATATCAGAATATAGAATATAGAGAATATACCAGAATACTCTCTGATCACATTACTTGCAATGGTTATTTTTGTCTCTAATAGTATAATAATGACTATTTGATTTTAAGAGTCAATATCAGTTAATTAAGGTAACAATTTTAATAACACTGCATAAAGTTGATTAAGTTATGTAACCATAGTTAAGTTTGGTCAATTACTAGGAATAATTTAACTATGGTGCATCATTTAAATACTCTATATTTGCTGTATACAGAGTATATTTAAAATTGCATTAATAAATGAATGTGTTTTATATTATATATTAAGCAATTTTATGCAATGAACCTCCGATTTTTTCAACTGCTATGATTGTTGGGAAAAATATAAGTGAAAGATCTTTCTATACTGGATCTGTTGTATCTTACTTGTGCTTGAATGGACTTAAATTTGAAGATGGGACAAGTTTTAAAGACATATCATGTTCGTCAATAGGAGAATGGAACGATACTTTATTTGATTGCGATGGTATGATCAAATAACATTCTGTTGCATTTGTTTTAACTATTATACACAGTTTTAATGAAACTTCTTTAGTCACTTAGCTTTTGTTATAACATGATGTTGATACTTTTGAGAAAAATTGTTGCATTTAAATATATCGAAACAATGATATAAAAATAAAAATAAAATAAAGTAACTTTTTTTTGTTTATGAACAGCCAATCGCTGTTCTCCTGTAACGGAAGTGGATAACGCAGTAGCCAATAAAAATAGTGCAGTTTCTGGAGTGAGAATTTTTTACTCCTGTGTGCCTGGGTATCAGATCGTTAATGAATCCGAGAAATCAATTTACTGTGATGGGACAATCTGGATTGGAAATCTACCAAAATGCGAAAGTATTATTTAAACATTTTCAAATCGCGTACTGTTTTTTACTTTAAATGCTATATTAGCACAAAATAGATAGCTAATATTATAGCTTTATTAGTGACATATAGTGATTTTATATAGATATATATAACGTTCAACAGTTAATCACTAAAGAAAAATTATAACAAACGATGTCAAATTCTTGAAAAGATCCGTTGTAATGTTTAAAATGATTTATCTTGCACCTTAGTGGATTTATCTTGTATGCCCTTGAACTAAATTCCAGTTATACAGTCTTTGTCCTGAAATGTTTATCTATTGAATCTAGATTAATCGATTCTAAACGTTTAGCTAGTGATAGCTAAAAAATATCGACCCTCCAACAAATATTAATACTGAATTATTTGTTTGACAAATTGACTTCTGTATTCATTCTAATGAAGAAATGGGTGGTATAGTAGTCTTAAATTCTTTGTTCTGCAGAATCTCTTTATATCTTTTTTATTCCGCGCTATAAAAATCAATTGCATTTAATGGTATACAAATGAAGCTTTTAAGCGCTGTTCAAAATATATAAAATTACTGCTTGTATTGATTAATAGGCTTATTAATCAATACAAGCTATTAGATACATAATAGTTGATATATTATTAGTAAAAACAAAAGTCACATTCATCATTATCATTGTTAAATGAAATGTTCAAAGCTTTGAGAGCGAGGCATAAAAAATAACAAAATATCTTGTTATTCTTTTATAACGGCTTGATGATATTCTCTACAATATTTGTGGTTATATTATTCTGTATTCATTTAATTAGATTGTACTATTACTGGTTTCAGAGATAACTTGTCCTCTGATCAATATAACAAATGCGGATGTCATTCATTCGAGTAACGCCTTCAATTCTTCGGCATTTATCAAATGCTACGATGGCTATGAAATATTTGGATTGAAATCATTAACTGCTTTTTGTTCTGAAAATGCGGATTGGTTGCCAAATATCACCAAGTGTGAACGTAAGTGGACAATTTATGCATGACTTTCCTTTACAAATTTTCTTTGTAAAATTATTTTGTATCCGTATAATTACTTATAGAATATTTCCAAACCACATATCAACCACAAAGATTAAAATGAATGTCAGTGTATGTTATGCAATATGAAGCTATTCTTTTATTATTACCTTTCTTTGTTAAATTATAGGATAATGCCAATATCTATATTTTTATAATAATCTAATATTACTCAGAATTCTAAAATGTTTAATCCCTAATCCTCACTCAATACACTATTAGAGACTTTGTTTAATTATCAATAGATTTTTTTTTTCCTGCATAATATAGCTACGAAATGTGGACCTCTTCCCGAGTTAACCAATTCATTCTTTGAGGTCCCTTTAATTACAGTATTTGGTACCATAGCCAAGTACACGTGTTTGGAGGGATGCTCTTTTAGTCGGCAGACATTCAGTAAGTATGTAACTTGTGGACTCGATGGACTATGGATTCAGTTACCTCTCCATGGATGCAAAGGTACTTTCTCAAATCTGTCTTGTCACAATATACGTGTTTCTTATTTATTTAGTAAACTGGATCCTTGAGTAGCTTATATAATCTAAGTGACTTATCTTATTTTTTCCTTTTGTGGTTATTATCTTGTTAACTTAAAAACGATACTTCATTTCAGTTTTTTGACAATACATTTTAGTTTAGCATGTTTTATTTGATATTCTATTCAACAGATTTTTATTTTGTTACTTTAGTTTTTCTTTAAGTTGAATATAAATCAAACTAATTAAATTCTTCATATATAGTGATAATAAAGTAAAGAAAATAAAGTAATTTATTTTACTATCAATAACAGAAGTGAGATGTCAACCGCTTCTGACTCAAGAAGTGAATACAACAAATACTCTCAAAGATACCTATGTGCAAGTAAACTGCAGCAGAAACTCTGAATACTATTCAATAAATGCTCAATGTAATCATCTTGGTATTTGGCAACCAGCAGTACCAGACTGTACTGACATTAGTGAGTCTGGATATTATATATTTCTTTAGGGCATACGATGTACTTTATGTCGACCGCCTGTATTTATCAGTTTTTAAGTAATAAAAACAGTTTTGAAAATAACACAAAAATTAAAAATTTTAATTATTTTTTATTATCATATATTTGATACATGTAAATGTGCTTACTCTTTATTAAAATTAAGTCCAATTATGTTTAATTATGTCAGTAATTATTATTTATGTTATCATTATGAAAAGCTAATTAATATTTTCGGTATTTAAATAATTGCTAAAAAATTAAAATAATACTTTCAAAATATATAGCAGAGAAGGCAACAATAAATGTACATGTCAGTTCGTTTAAGGCTGAGCGGTGATTCGACATGAAAGAATTTAACATTGAAAATTTCATTCTGAGATCGTAAGCCTCTGTTAAAATTTTCATCATTGCAAACGTGATTTTGAGTTAACTTTGTATATTTTAAATCATAGGGATTCAGTTTAATTTTAACTCATGGTATATCTGCCTACCTTATTTACGTTTTCTAGATATTTGGCAAGTTAAATTCATTCCTGTTGAGGCCGCTCACTCGGTGGAAATTGGAGTGATTGGGTGGCTCTTTGTTTGCGTTGGTTTTATTTTCATACTCACCATGGATCTACTGACATTCGCTGATTTCGTACTTAGGAAAAGAGAAAAATTTGCTGAAAAGAAAATGAGGAATAAATTTATAAAATAATCGCATAATTAAAATGTAGTATAGAATAACATTAAAGCAATAACCGTAAAATTTCATCCAAAATAAACTGAAAATAATTTTTATTTACATTAATTTTAATCAAGTTTTAATAGTTTAAATATATCTGAATATGCTACTTTTTAAGTGTTTGATAGTTATTTTCAAGGTAACTTACCTTCATTAGATTTCATCCAAATCTCCTTTTTTGGCTTGCGTGAATTTTAGCAGCACACTTCCTAAGATATTAACTTGAATAATTGACTTAGTGGTTTGAAAAAATAGACGAACACAGTTGAAAAGCTTAGAAAACAATTCTTACTTTTTGGACTTTAGAAAACTAGAAAACACATTCGGAATTATTCTAAAGTCAAGTCTCTGGATCTTCAGTGCCGTATTTAGACCTTGGGGGGCCTGAAGCGCACATTTTCGGGACTTCCAATAAAGGCCAACATGAAACCACTTTTGACAGTGATGACCTTATTTTTTATTTTTTAGTCATTACTCTTTTTTTTCCACGCTTTTACACCACCCACGTAAAGCTTAATTATTATATTAGAAGCAAAATATTTTTTGATTAAATCTCGGGGGGCCCCCTTTGTCCGGGGGGCCCTCAGCACGCGCTGAAAGCGCTTCAAGGTAAATCCGGCCCTGTGGATCTTGTTTATTTAATGACGGTAAAGATGTATTCGCTTGGCCTACAGTATCCGAAATCGCCACCATATTCCAATGCAGTCACGATATCATTTTTGGCATGAAATATCGCAATTACTACAATTTGTGTACAAATACTAACAATTATTTTCTTAAAATGAAACAAAATTTAAACAGCTAAGCTCACTCATAACTAACCTATAGATAATGCGACCATGAAATTGTCAATAATAAAAATTAGTAAAAAGTTGACATAAATTCTGTAAGAGGACTATAAAACAGCATCCTATGCAGTTGTCAACGCGTGTATATGTGCGCCTACCACAGACAAACTGTTACATCGCTGAATAGTTACGCGTTATCGCGAGAATGCAATAGAACGTGGATTCTTAGATCTAAAAAACAAGCGTAATGATCGTGGTGGATTCAGTTAACCCATATGCACATTGCGCAGTCACCCCAAACATCAAGGCTCTATCTAGACCCTGGCACTACTTCATAGCAGCTTTGAAGTTTAGTACACTTGATGCGCTTTGCATTCTTCGCTTCATTCGCTGCTGGCCCGCAGTGATGTGTAAAAACTTTGATACTGCCAAAGTGCAGCGACAATTAATATTAAAATTAATGACAATTAATAATTACTTAGAAAAGTTGTTTTCCTCTTCTCTATGACACAACAGTCACTCCATCAGTTTTCACTTTCTATCACTTGACACTCGCCCAATGCTTTGACTCGAGCACTCGCTATAAATAAATAAAATCTTATTCGCTGGCTTAAAATAGATGATAAATTGTCCTCAGAATCAAGATCGCTATCGAATGCGTAAATGACAACAAAGAACAGCTGATTTTTAAGGCGTAGATTTCTTATCATAGAAAAATCTCTTTTGCCTAATTTTAAATCTTTTCTGCCTAACTTTTCTCTCATCATTTTAGTGCTTCTATCCTATAGCACGATGATGTTCAACGAATACAGTCTGGCGGGGTTCAACAATGAAAAGATCGTCGAGGCTCTGAATCTGCAGCGCAGCGACGCCCGCCTCTGCGATGTAGTCCTGAGGGCCGACAACGAGCTCTTCCCCGCCCATCGATGCGTCCTCGCCGCCGCCTCGCAGTACTTCGAGAGCATGTTCGAGGAGAATCATTTCGCCGAGAGTAAGGATAAGGAGGTGGAGCTGCATTCGATCAGCCCCAAGGCGCTTAAGGCCATTCTCGACGCGATCTACACGGAGTCGTTGAAACTGGACACTGATATAATGTATTCGGTTCTTTCAGGGGCTGATCATTATTTGATGACTGAGGTATGTGTAGAATTATTCAATAATTTATATCTAATAATCATCTAATGATGGATTTTAATGTTACTGCATCACTATTTAGTGGTGTATTGTTGATAAATGAACTTATATGAAGTGTTGTTTTATTTAGCATAGTTGTGTAATTTCAATTTTTCAATTTAAATCAGAATTTGCTATTGTATAGGATGATTTGTGAATATCTGCATCATTTTTCCAATGAAGCTTTCTGCACGTTGGTCTTAGTGATAAACTATGTCAAGTATCAATTGCTTTTGTCTATAATTATTTCTCAATTATATAGGAAAAATTTTTTGTCACTCTGAAAATCTTCAATTGTGACATATAGAATATGTTATATATAGAATTTTCATATAGAATATTTTAATTATTTTTGATTTTGATAGTCAATTGCAGTGCTGTAATGTTTTCATATAGAAAATTGTTTTTATCTTGAACCAATCTGTTTGACTTTTAGTTAATGATCCATATATTTCCCATTTTCACTCTGTGGTACTTAATGTCATATGTGTGTAGAGTTATATATCATAACGTATATTAGATGCAGGATAAATTTACAGACAGTGTAACGTATCACAAAAGTTTAAATTTCAGTTTATTGGAGAAAACATATAGATTTATTTAGCAAGATTAGAATTTTTCTGTAGATTGTAACAAACTGAAGGAAACAGCATATTACGAAACATACTGCATATAGCTAACTTATGAAACTTTAAGATTTTACAAATTTTAATTATATTAAATTACTGTATCAATTTTTAGTGAACTTTGAGTTTTCTTGGATTGAATGTTGCACTGCTATGATTATACAGTGAATTTGTTTACACTTGCATAGAAGCTTAAAGCAACCTTGATAACTTTAACCACATCAAATCTGTTTTTTTTCAAATGCATTTATTTCTATATTTTATATTCTTATATTTATACGCCTTGTAAACAATTGCCTTGTTTTCTTTGATTTGATCATTTTGATTTGTTAAATTATATCTTGTGCAAGCTATTCTTATGACTGTTTTAATACTGAAGTAGATTATTAACCACGTTATACATTTTTCTTCCTTTAGTTTTTAGTAGTTTTATTGTTGTTGAACCCATGCAATCTGAATGCAGACTGGTGCATTTAAAAATATTACACTCTAAGTACTATTTTCTGTAAAAAAATCATTCTTTTGTCCAAATCCAGATGCATAGAGACATGTAAGAGATTGTCTAATTATACAATACTTTAATATAATATACGCATACAGGTTACCTAATATAACCTCTACCATGAGAAAGAAATCTTGTCGTTAAACATATAATTATGTTATAGCATGAATGCATTGCAAATTTATATTTTTATATTAATATGCACTCAATATCTGTGAGTGAGATACAATATTATACATTATAATGTGTATATATGTGTGTATATGTGTATATAAGTGTATATAAGAGGTTTATAAGTGTGTGTATATATGTGTAACTTTGCATGTTATTCATTGTTATATTACAAAAAAATTGTAGACATATATGTATTATTATATATATGTAATATATATTTATATTCAGAGATTAGTATTATTATTTAAATAATATTTATATTCTACATTTATAATTAGAAATATATAATGAAGTATAGAACAAGAAATTTATACACTCATTGTTAGTAATAGAATATTTTATAATAGTAGCACAAGATATTTTAAAACTATTAATTGTATTTAAAATTTCCTGTAAATTTTTTTTCTATATTCTTATTTCATTTTTTAGAAAACCTATAAATATACACTGTATGAAACATTTATATATACTATACTGTATTAATATGTACAAATATGTATAAATATCGTCATAATTTACCTATATAACAGCATTTCAATAGAGTTTTAATTGAAAATATAAGCCCAAATATTAGCCTTCAATTTGTGTGGGTTATCACAATGAACAATTGGTATAAATATCATTAGCCGTATTATTTGCCTAAGTATGTCCATTGTTGTATACTGTCACAGATGTTTTGCTATGCAATATAATAACCCGTTATATATAACTAAAATTCCTTAAAATATTACTTTGCTTTGACTATAAAGCAGTGTCTGTTATCAATCAACTTTTCAATGAAAGGTGGATGGTTTACATAATGAGATTACGATGCTTTTTAAAATCCTTATTCCCATTTATTAAGCTGTTTTTATTCCTTTTTATGCTGTGTTTTGTAAAAAAAACTACTTTTTGTTATGTTGTTGCTACAAATTTTAGATTTCTGACTATTATCCAGGTATTGATAGATATTGTGTGCTCACAAACAAAACCTGCGTGTATTGTGTCATTGATTGCATTTTTATTCTCACATGGAGACAGCGAGATGTCTATTATTCCAAGCGCTCGCTTTGCTAACAATTCACATTTTTATGCTATTGATTTATTGATTCATTTTTTTGTTTTTGGAATATTCACGAGCCATTTTAGGAGCTTTTTTTGCTGTGTTATGTTGTATTTTATACTATGTTTATTTTCTTACATAACCTGGCTTGGAAAATAATAACTGGTGATACTGATAATTATAATATCTCAATTAGAATTTTTTTAATGTTCAATTTTTTTTTTTATCATGACCATTTGCCTCAAGGTTCTTAATCTATCACATTTGCTTTATTATCTTCTTAATATAACACAGTAATTTTCTCTTCTTTTTCATACCATGCAAATGAAGAGAAAATTATTTACGAATGCAAATTATTTACACGTAGGCATATACTTTATGAATACTTCTTACTGTATCACATTAATCTAGGGTACACACTTGAGTGCCATGCGCCGTGTATTCCTTTTTCACATCTTACACTCTATTGTGAAATTACATTTTATTATTTTGCGTGAAATAAATAAATAATAACTATCATGCCTGTATTTCAGGTGAAGTTTGCGTGCGCTGAGTTTATGCTTCTCGTTCTTAAATCCGAGCGTTCCACGGACGAAGCTCTTCGTATTCGTCGCAGTGCTGAGCTCTTCTCTCTCACTGATCTCCAGCATGAAGCGGACCGCGTCATCGCGTCATCCTTTGCCAGTGTCGCTCGCTCCACCGCGTTCCTTGAATCCAACCTTGCTGAGATCCTGTCACTTTTGCGCAGCGACTACATCCTAGAACCCAACGAGTACGTTTTCTACTACGCGGCTATCGCTTGGATCAAACACGATCTCGAAGCCCGTCAGCGTCATCTTGACGTCGTTATGCCTTGTGTTCGTTTTCCGCTCATCGACTCACATCTGTTGCTGAACATCGTGCAGAAAGAACCTCTCGTTATCAAATCTGATCTCTGTCAGGAGTTTATAGAGGAAGCGAAGCGCTATCAGCTTCTTGTTCGCTCTCAGTCTTCGATGCAGACTGAGCGAACGCGCCCTCGTTGCACGAGTAGAGACACGGTTGTGTACTGTCTGTCATCTGCCGGGCACTTCAAGTGCTATGTGCCGAGGTATGATCGCTGGTACGCTCTTGCGTCGTCGTATCCTCTTGATGACGGATCCGATCATGAAATCCCTCGCGCCCCCAGCACAAAGCACAGCTTGGTTGTTGTGTCAGGTGTCGTGTATCTCTGCTCACGTGCTTCGCGTCATCCTGATGATCTCGGGCATCTGGAAGTTGTTCAGATTCAGTGTTTTACTTTGGAGACGAATGTCTGGAAGCTGTGTAGCTTACCGAGTAAGGTCGATATGCCGACGTTTGTGATGGAGTGTAATAACACGCTGTACGCTTGCTCTCGTAATGCAGTGGAGCGCTATCATGCTGAAATTGATTCGTGGGAGGTGGTGTCGGTGTCGCATCTGTCGCCGTGTCAGTTTGCGGTGTCGGATGATAATAAGATCTTCTTATACGCTATGGAGGATGGTATCTCGCAGGAGCTGAGTATGGATCGACCGACTATGGTCAATACGCGTCAGGTAGAAACTGTTTCTAAATCTTGGTCTTAGCTATTGATGTGCTTGGGTTGTCAATATAAATAATTTTATCTTTATATAGGTGCATATGCTAATAAATAAATTTATTTAAATAGTGATTTTGATTGAAAATATGATGCTAGTTACTTTTTAGCACTTCATATTAAGAAGAATTTCAATTTTGAATTGAGTATAACCTGTATTATTCTTATACTCAAACTATACTCAGTCGCGTTACTTTTGATTAAATCAGCGTATAAATAAAGCTTACAAATTGCAAGTTTGTTATCTATTTCAGTCTTGTCATTTAGATGTATGCTTGCTTTTAATTAATATTACCTCGATTAGTACATTGGGATTTTCTTAATATTATAAACATTTGTTCATTGTCATTGACAAAGTGGTAAGAGCTTGAGATTTAAGTTATCAGACCCTTAATTCAAGTCCCATATGATGTTTAATTTTGTTACCTTGTTCCATTAAGCTTAACTTGGCAGATAAGTATATATATCATCAGTAATAAACTTTAATCTTAATGTTATATGTAAACTTTCATTATTGTCACCAGGTGATGTCACCGAATCGTTTCGTCGTAGAAGTCCTAGGCGCTACCAAGCTGCCCAACCACGAGGTTCTTTTATCCATGCGCATGATGAGCGGCATCTCTCGCAAGATCTTCAACGTCAAGTCTAACCTGTGGCGTGACGGCTCCATCTACTATGGTCACTCCCCCATGCAAGCGCGCCCGGGTCAGCATTACCCGAGCTGCTTCGACACGTCAGATATGTGGGAGATTCTTTGCAATCGTAATGAGCAAGTTTTCTACGTTCTTGGCACCAAATCCGGTCTTGCAGATATCCCTCAAACAAGAGGAGCGAAAACTTCCGCACCAGTGTCGTCAGGGGAAGGTGCTGGCAAGAAGAAGATGGATGCCGTGTTGCCGTTTTATCGGCTGGAGATTGCCGATAAGAGTTGGACGAGATTGTCCAGCTTGCCGGAGTTTATGGCAAGCGGGCAGATACAGATGTGTATATGCGATGGACAGTCATCAATGGGGAATGCTAATGTAGCGTAATCTTTATTTCAACAATCGCGATTTCATGACAGAAGGAGTGTAATATATCATATCTATTGTGTTGTACTAATGAATTATACTCAGTGTAGTGTGCTTTGTCTAACTATTTTTGTTTCACAATAGGAAATAGTGATTGAGGAGTTCATTTAAGAATATTTTCAAGCTTGCTATAGATGCTATAACTTTATTTTAAATAGTAAAATAACTCGAATGTTGTCAGAAATTATTAGAAAATTCTAAACTTAGCATTTGAGTGCTTATATTGGTACTTTATAATTACAAATAGTAAATTGTATTTGATATAAAATGCATTTTGTGTCATTTTGTATAAATTTCTTATCGTGTTTTCAAGTAAAGTTTACTTATAATGACATTAAAGCGAGTTGTTAAATCAACTTTCTGAATTTTTAATAAAAAAATACATTTTGCTATCTTGAATTCTTGATTACACCACTGAGGATTAAGTTTTCTTATTTCTACATGATAGCCTTTTTAAATAATACGAAGTATTCTCAACTGTATGAAGCTACTCTGATTTTTAAATCAAGTTAGACTCATTTTCTTAAATTATACATGCTAATATATGCTTAATTAGAGTATAACAATCAAAGATGGTGTAATAGAGTAGTAAATTATATTACATAATGATTAATATATCTTTTTGTATGTTAAATTTATCAAATATTATTTTGTCAAAGTTTTTGTTTTGGTTTAGGACCTGTACTTTAATTTTGATCGTGCTAATTGTTTTATGTAATCTTAAGTACATTTTATTTGAGTGTTTTTCTCTGTATGTTGTGAGATTTAAGAGTGACAGTTTCTTTTTTGTTTTTATTTTTGAATTTTTATTGTAAGATCTGATGCAGACTTTATTAAATAATTTAATTGTTTTTATTTCATATATGTTCTAGTTGCTGTGTCTTGTGAAAAATGTGAGATTGAAATTATTTAGATAATTTGATTTATGTAGTCATTTTATTTGTTAAATTTAGTAAATCAGTTATTGTTTACTGTAACATCCATCGGTTAATAGACAATTTGTGCTGATGTGACACTCATTTATTAGTATCCAGATTATCTTTAAAGAGAGATTATTTCTTAGAGAAATTTATATAGGTTGCATGATTAATATACTCAGGTAGATGTCATTTATATCTAGCTAATGAAGCTTTATATACTGAAATGAATTTATTTATTTACTCAATTTCTATTAACTTAAATTTGAATTGTAGCATTGTGATAAGCTATAAGTTACAGGTTACTAATTTTGCTATTAATTAATCTTGTTATGCTGCATACTAATTGCTATTGGCTAGTTTTGGATGCTGAATTTCATTTATTTTTCTAAGTTTATAACTCTGTAGTTTTTTGTTTTAAATGTAGTAGGCTATGTTGCTTTTTGTTCTTTAAGTGTACATGTATTTTCAATGGACTAATCAGTTAAGACTCATTAATTAGATTATAATTTAGTCTGTAACAAAAATTCTATTGAAGTTTAACTTGTAACAAATTTGTAATTTAAGTTTGAAGACGTTTTATCATAAAATACAGTTTTGAAAGTTGTAATCCTTTCTTTTAGAAAGGATACTTTTATCGAGACTTCTATCATTGATTTTGACATTTTTACGTAATACAGCTTATAGTGCAACTTATAATGAAATACTAATTTACATCTCAAGTTATCATGTTTAGGATTTTACATGTTGTCATTTTGGAATTTTACACTTATTTGTTTGTATTAATATAATTTGTCTTTGTTTCGCGTATTGTCATTTCTAAAAATTATATCTAATAATATAATTTAACTAATTTTATTGGCTTTAAATCAATTTCTTTTAAATCATTTTAAATTTAGCTGTTTTTGAGACTTTATATTTAATATTAAAACTGCAAGAATATAAAACAGAGCGAACAAATTTAGTTCTTTTATTGTGGTGGAAATTGTGTAGAAATTTTCTTGATTCTTGTGTTCATGAGCTTTTTCTCAAAATATATCTTTTCAACTGATATTATTTCATCTTTTTTATTTGTATTTTCTGCAATTATTGACTCTGTATTGATTTGAATTTTTATGTCACTTTTTTCTTTATTCATTGTACTGTGTTTGAAGATATATTTTAAAACGTTGTTATATATAACCTTTTTAGCAAGGCCCCTTTTTCAGATTAAATCTTGTTAAACTTTTAGTTTTGTAACTTATATCAATCTAGATTTATAGCATTTATAAAACGTTAAGTAAATGCTACGACTACTTATAAACTTTTTTAATAAGGAATACATTTATGGATTAACTAATTAAATGTATTTAAGTGGCCTGAGATTTACAAAAAAATTATATCTGATGATTAGTATCTTTAAAGATTCTTAAAGTGAAAAAGCCATAAATTACAGTTTATTATTATATGTGTATTTAATCTCTGATTTGAGATCATTTTATTATTTGATTTTAAATTGTGTTCAAAAATTGTTGATCCTTTATTTATTCCTTATAATGCTATAACTGATATTATATTTACTTTTCAAACTGTTACAGTCTTTAATACTCTTGTAAATACTTACATATTTTATATTCCAGTTATAATCATCTGAACGGTATAACTTGCAGTGCTAATCTACAATCAATATTCTGTCACATGTTATTAATTATTTTATTTGAGAGCGCGTTTGATGCTGTTAAGATCAATTATTAAATGGGTAATATTTAAAGAAATCAGCAATCGGTATGAATTTATATACTGTTGGCTGCTGCAATTTCAACCTATAGTAAAAATATAACATTATTAAAACGATAAGGC
This sequence comes from Oconnorella tubifera, assembly GCA_034700105.1. NCBI lineage: Eukaryota > Metazoa > Annelida > Clitellata > Enchytraeida > Enchytraeidae > Oconnorella > Oconnorella tubifera. The sequence continues at coordinate 30,128 of JAQIXG010000431.1, forward strand.
ATAATATCATTAGAAATTTCTTAAACCATACAATATATGAGTATTCACATTATTATAGAACGGATCAGCAGCCCCCGCTTACCTATTCTCCCCGGGGTTCCCCAACCTCAAAACTTGTGAGCTGAGCCCCATGAAAAATGTATTGACAAGGCGGAATGTTTTTTGAATAAACATAATATTCAGTCTTTTTTCACGATCTTTTATTCTGTTGTCCTTCATTTAATCTTGGATTATATTTTTAAATTCAACTATGATAATTAGCCGAGCAGCGTGTGGAATTAACACTGCTCTGCATTTGTATTGTTATTTGCAATGAATTATTTTACAGTGTGTTTTAAACATAAAGTAACAATTGATTGAACAGAAATCCATTTATATTCAGTGATTTGTTAGTAAACAATTTTTGCATTAATTTGCGTATAATACATTTTTTATTTGAGATTATATGAAGATGTTTTTTTAACATCGTAAGCTCTTTATTTTTTTGTCTCATATTTTTCATTTGAATCGTGTTTACGAGACAATTTCATTGCAGGAAATTAGATGCAATATAGAGATTTGATTCTGCAGTGTATTACAAAAATAGTTGCGTAGCCAGGAATTCACAAAAGTGGTGATTTTTTTCTCAAAAGTATGCGATTATCTAGTTTAAGATTATTGATATTTTTGGTTTTCTCTTACAGTTTGTCTTTACTAAATTATCACAAGGGGGGGTTACTGTTTTTATCATTGCAGAAGTTTAGATATTTGTTGATATATTTCATCCGGTGAAAATTGTTCAATTCTTTAAAATAGTTATTATTTCATATAACAATTTTTGTTTCGATTTTACTGCATTGTAATGAAATTTAATCATTGATGGAGTATTTTTATTGTATTTTCGTGCAAATGATGTAATGCTGATGTAACGTCGTATTTCATTCATATTTTTAAAGTGTACCTGGTTGATTAGATCTCAGAGTTAATGCTCATTTTGAAGCCATTTGTAAAAGTATACGAAAAGGAAGAAAATTGAAGTTTTTTATTAAATATGAACTTCGTTATTTTATTCAAACTGATCATATTTATTGTTCTATTAAATATTATATGTTGTTTATCGTAAATTGTGTTTTTTTTATAGAAATCAATTAATCTCAAATAAGTGACATTGTATATAAGAAAGGGTATTTTTTGTTCATTAAGCTAATTTTTGAGCTAAATTTTGGCTTTTTTGCATAAAAATAAATTGGCTGATATATTTAGATTTGCGTGTCGTTTGGTTAATTTATAAAGATTTATTTTGAAATATTTTGATAGATCATCATTAAAAAGCTAATACTTTATACACATATCTAAAATATAAAAGTGAGTTTTCATGTAGGCAAATAAAGAATTATTATAAAAGTAACATTTTTCATTAACTTAATGCAGATACTGAAATGTTTTTTTATAATAATGGTATTTATTCAGATTATGTGATGAATTATTATAGAAGTTAACAATTTTCTGTTAATTCAGCTACTGCAATGTTTTTGATAATAATTACATTTAATCAGATTTCAAACTTGGTAAATTATTTTAAATTGTAAATTGTGATTGATATTGATTAAGTCCTGGTATATATCTCGAGTTCATATAATATATCATCTTATCATTAATCGATTTAATAACTATTAATTGTTGTATTTCTTTTTGTTATTTTTGATGTTTTAACAATAATAGTATTTTCTTATGCCGGTGTCGTGAACTGATTTTATAGAACATTCATTTATTTGACACAATAACTTGAAATTTCCTCTTCCTAATCTTAGACAATAATATCGATTCCTTGAGAAGCCAAATTACTGTTAGAAACGAAGTGATATATTTTCAGATGCTAATTTGACCATTTTTAATTTAAATATCGATATTTATTGTGCGAGCTGAAATCATTACTAAATTGCTGTCAGTAATTTAATTGGTAAGTTAGTTAGATATATGTATTATTAAATTAAATTTGAGAAAAGTGACATCATATTTTAATAATTTAGTTCCAATTAAATAATTTAGTTGTAACTAATTGGCAACGTTTTAATATTTCGGTTGAAACTCCAGTTAAACTAATTTAAATTAAATTAGCTTCTGTATATTTTGGTAAATTTTATAAACTTAATGGATCAATTGATATATGGTTTTTAAAGTGTACATTTTTCATGAAATCCCGGTATTACTATTGTTCGATAATTAATATTATCTCTTAATTGTTTTAGTATAATCCGATCAAGATAAATAAACAAAATATAGCAATGCAAATTGATATTATAAAATAAATATAGAATAAATACATAGTAGAAGAAATATAAAAGACAATATCTACTATTAATTTACAGTATACAGAAAGTTAACAGTTTGCACAAGCACATTCAGACATTTACACATTTAAAAGTTAAAAAGTGTCTTGGGAAAGTGTCCCAAAAGTTCCCAGCACTGCCGCTACATTCCCCCGCTGCACCGCCAAAGCAAGTCGTTGCTTCAGGAAAGAGGTGGACCTTGGATCTCCTGAGACGATAGAGATCCGTCTGCCCAACTCGTTCACAAAAGCAAGACCCAACGTACCCCATGAACCCAGTGTCTCGATCGCTATGGGAATGAACTCGTGCGAGGTAGCAAAAGCGGCGTACTTGGACAGCTTTTTCGACTCCGCTAAAGCTGCGCTGCGCCCGACTCTTCTGCCGATCTCTTCACATATAAAGGCGCTAACGTGTCCGTGCATGTGACATCCCAAAGAAGGCATCTGCCCTTCGATCATGGTACTAGCGTGGCGCCATCTGGTCGCTTGGAGTCTGAGCGCATTAACCCCGGTGGCTCCCGTAGTGCCGCTACATTGGGGCTCTGAAGTGCATGCAGTATAACATCGTTGAGCAAGTTGTGACGAAGGTGACGACCAGCACTGCGTTTGCAGGTCAAACCATGGTGACCCAACTTGTCACCTTATGCACCACAACAGCACTTATGATGCAATACCAATGAAGCCCCGAGTCGAAGGCCCACCGCAACTCTCAGCGAACTG